>APFE031081622.1:0-32957 GCA_000404065.3 Pinus taeda | reverse complement strand
CTTGATTTACTGCGATATCTTGAGCTCTTTCCTCTTTCCATTTTTCTTCCTCTAGACTCTGCACTCAAAGCATTTCCCCATGTCTCACCGGAGCTTTTCCGTCGCATTTCCTCACTAAGGATAGCACCGACAACATCATCAAACTTTAAAGTACTAGATCCAGAAACGGAGTTACTAATGGCCATTACCAAACCATTCCAACTTTCTGGTAATGAGCACAAGAATAACAGAGTTCTAACTTCATCATCAAAGTTTACCCCTACAGAACATAACTGACTTGTAACAGTATTAAAATCATTTAAATGATCTGCAACAGATCCACCTTCCGACATCTTCATATTAAATAACCGTTTCATAAGAAATACCTTGTTTGAGGCCGAGGGTTTTTCATATAGTTTCTTCAACGCCTTAATCAAACCCTCTATCGTTGTTTCCTTCGAAATGTTGAAGGCGACTGACGCTGCAAGGCACAGCCGTATTGTTCCGAGTGCCTTTCTATCAAGACGGTTCCATTCTTCATCTTCCATATGCGTCGGCTTCTTTGATTTTCCGCCCAATGGTAGGTATAGATCTTTTTGATACAAATAATCTTCCATCTGCATCTTCCATGGCGAGAAGTTTTGGTCGTTACATTTCTCGACCCTAAACTTACCATTTTCCGCCATTGCTCCCACTCGAACTAGGATCCCTTCTTTCCTACGAGTTTATCAGCCAAATAGACCTTCGGCTCTGATACCAGTTGTTAGAATATTAAATATTATGGAGCAATGGAACACATAAAATATTGCAGAAATATAAACACAGAAAACGCACAAAACAAGAGAGACACGGTTATACATGGTTCACCCAGTTTGGGCTACATCCACCCCGAACAGCTAGTCCTTCCTTTCTATTATCCAGAAAAATGAAGAGACACAACCTACAACAAATCTGCTGTAATATCCTCTGTCTTCTCTCACAGTCTCACCTCTCTGTTTCTTGCTCACACAGAATACACATCTATCTCACAACCTCAAATACATTTCCCTCATACAAAGAGAGGGGTTGCCTTCTAGGGCAAAAAAACCTAAACTAAACATAGGTTCTACCATCAGATCATCTGCCTAATGAACAGCCCAGATTGACTAGAAATTACTATACTTTTACAAGGCAATTTTACAGTTGTTTTTGGCTTCGGGGGTGCTGCCCCCGAAACCCCCCGCCAGGGGGGGGCTCCCAAAGGTCGCAACCGCCTCCCCCTGGACCCCCCCTGCAGCGAATATTTTACGGGCGGCGTTGCCGACCCCATTTTGAACTGGGGTCCAATGTGGTGGTACTTTTGAATATAGAAGATAATCAAGCTCCACACCCAACAGGTAGGGTCTTTTATGAGGCCTACTCCGATATTTTGAAGTGATTGAGAGCTTCCATGGATCATTGGGATGCTTCCTGTAACTTGTGAATTGTTGGGGAGAAAGGTTTGTTGGTCAACGATCGTAATTCCTCCTTGTAAAGGAAATGAAATATTCCTAAAGTATGTTGACACAACAGGAGCCATAACATAAATCTAGGGCCTTCCCAGTAGGATGTTGTAATCAAGGTTTCCATCGATAACTTCGACATCAATTTACATTGTTTTTCCCCCCAATTCAACTTGAAAGTTACCTAAAATCCCGTATGGGGTGTATGTTCGTCCATCAAAAGATTTTAATGTCATTAATGATCGAGACAAGGGTGGTGAGCCTAAATTTCTCTAGCAACTCATTGACATAATGCATGTAGATGCCCCCTCATCAATAATTGTTTGATGAACAGTTTTGTTGAGGGCTTTCACTTGAATGAGGAAAGTGAGTTGAGCCGGTAACTAAGGTTTGTATCCTTTATGATTAAAGGCCACAAGATTGGAATCTGCTAGGTCAATCCCACCTATTGCTGATAATAGAACCTGATTTAGGGAGGGGCAATTTTGCAGTACTTCAAGTGTTGACATAGCGGATGGAGATTGGGCCAGATCCTCTACTATATTATAATTTTGTGCTGCTCGAGCACGAGGATTAAATGTTGATTTGTGTACTACTCCCTTTGGCAGCTTTATCGTTAGCTCAGGAATGATGGGCAACACAAATTCGGTTGAAGTTGTTGTCAAATTACTAGGTTGGTCTGCAGCCTTGTTGTTTGGCAACTGTGGATTCCTGTAATCCTTATTCCTTGTCAATATCAAAGCATCATTTTGATGTTTCGAAATGGACAACATAAGCACTTGGGATGGGGAAGCATTGTCGCTAGCAACCAAATTGGTTTCAAGGTTTCGAAACGGATTTGTCAATACTGCTGAGGTTTTTGAACATTTAAAGAACTTCTTAATCTCAGCTTTATGCGGACAATCTCTCATCCAATGGTCCTCATTGCATATAAAACATGGATGAATAGGTTTCTTTTGCCTAGAAGGGTTTTTTAGAAGATTTGTCAGGAGACGAATCATCTTGTTTCTTATTTTTTCTTTTCCCTTTCTTCTTGTCCCCTGGTTGCTTCGGTTCTTTGCCTTTGTCAGTTGACACAGCATTAACCTCCGAGGCAGGAAGTTTGTCATTTGCCTTTTTACTGGAAACTGCAAGGGCTTTACTAGATGAGGCCTTTGTAGTTTGTGTACTTGAGGTACCAATCATGCCATCGCCGGCTTGAGAGTCCCTGTTCGATTTAGGAGGAGAAGGAACGGAAAACTCCGGTCTAGGAGCATTAGGAATTTTGTCTTAGAGCGTGCCAGACTGAGTATAGAGCAAGTCTAGATATTGCGCACGAGCAATGACTTTCTCTTCGGTGACAACTCCTCCCTTGGCCACATCTTCTGTAATAGAAGGTGACAATGACTTAATAAACCATTTAGCTAATAGCTGATGAGGAACATATGTCTTTACCATTCTACGCTGACATCTCCACTCATGAATATGATCAGATATGTGAGAGGCTGTCATCTGCTTAAAATTGGTATGAAGCTCCATTCCTGTTTCGTACCTTATGGGTAACTCAAAATGGGTTAAAAATGTGGTGGCAAGGGCACTAAATTTATCAAATGAAGCTCTAGGAAATTCGAGGTACCATTTTGCTGCCAGACCAGTTAATGTTCTCTAAAAAAGGCAAGGCCTAATTGAATCATCATTGAGAGTGTTGGACAAACACCATAGATGAAAGGTCATCACATGATTCGATGGATATTCACTTAGATTTCCATTGAATTTAGGAATATCTAATGTAATTTTATGAGGAATTGTAGGCCACCAAGGGGCATAAGCAATTGCATCATTTGTTAACCGATTCAGATCTAGTAATTCTATAGTTGCTATGAAAGGCAACTGTTGATTCAAGTTTGGCGAAGCATACCCAGGATAAGATGGGATTGCCTGGGCCATGGGTCTTTGCATACTAGCATAATGTATTTGATGCTGATAACTTTGATAAGGTTGATGGGCATAACCATTATAATATGATTGTTGGTAACTGTTTTGAATATATGGCTGCCCATTACTTGCAAAGCGTTGTTGTTGAGGTCCTCGGTAAGTTTGTTGGGATTGTGGTTGTTGATATTGCACCAGCCATGGTTGTGAGACCATTTGCTGTTGCCCAATACTGGTTTGACCAAGATGAGGGGTTATAGTACCTGTTTGAGCCTAATTCACTTCAGTGAAGGAGCCACTAATCGGTGGTTGTGATTGAGTCGCAGAGACAAGAGGTTGTTGTATTACGACCTAAGAGACTAGATGTTGACATACAACAGGTAGTTCTTGCACTTGTGACACCATCACAATAGCCGACGTAGAGGGAATGTTCGACACAGGTTGATTTTGTTGCATTGAATATACAACTCTCGGTTATTGAGTCAGTATTGGTACCCAACCATTGGATGCAATCCCAGCTTGACCTGAATTTTGTTGTGAACTCACATATGGTTTTCCTCCCAGTGGGAACAATGAAAAGGCATACGGCCCCCCATATGGCGGCAATCTAGTGTTCAAAGGGAAAATTGGCCTTTGGAGACTGGACTACCCAAATTGACACTGTTGTGAAGGATCAATTTGTTGAGACTCAACATAAGAAATTCTGGGTAAGGTTCCAGATGAACAAATAAGAACAGACCACTGCGAAATAGTCCCTGGGTGGACTCCATCTAGTGGTTGAGAACTAGTTGGGACAGATGGTATACCAACAAACATTGTCGGAGTAGTAACAGGAAGTTATGCTACTGTTGTATCAGATGACACAGCCCTAGATTTCGACGGTTGTTCAGACATATCGAGTCTATCCAAAATATTTCCTAGCGATTCTACAGGAACATGTGGTGAAGGGTGAATAACTTCTGTAGTAGAAAGATATAGGTGGATCCTAGTTCCAAAATGCAATGGAGTTCTGGATGGAAGATCCTCCACAATCTCTTCTATAGCAATCAGTCCAGGCGGAAGAGGCAGACCGTCAGGTCTGTAAAATATTTCTAGTGCCGAAGAAGGTATAGACTCTGTCGTGACATACGTTGGAGGGGTGACACCTTCCAAATTAGTCCTAGATGGAGCTGGTTTAGGAATAGAAGTGTTTATTGTTACACTTGGATCAGTTCTAATGTCCTCTTGTAATTGCGGAATTTCTTCTATAGAGGCAGGGATACCAGAAATAGTTGGAGTAACTAGAGTCTCTAAGGATGTTGAAACACAAGTTTCAAATAAACCAAGAGACTTTTATCCAGTTAAATGAGATCGCTTGGCCCAGAATGGTTTCATTTCCAGAGTCAAAGATGGTTGACTCATTAGTCTTCACGAACGATGGGGTTTTGATTAACTTTCTTCCACGATTGTGGATTACTTGATCAACTCAAAATAAAAAGGGGAAAATGTTATTCTGAATTAAATGAATTTTATGACACTTTGACACAACTTGTTTTTTCAATTTTAAAGAGTTGAGAAAAAGCTAAAGATGACTCTAGTTGCCTTCGATTTTTAATGAGCCTGAAGTGACAAGTGCTCAGATGGACCTTTTCTTTTAAGGTATGAAAAGGAACGAAAGTGACTACTCTGAAAATCTAGACAGAGGGATTACCAAACCAATCACAAAACTACAGAATACTTTTTACGTACAACATTCAATCTTTCCAAATGCTGTGTTCAATGCATTGTGATCGACAGGGCAGCAGACACAACTTCCTAAGGATAAAGGATATAGCCTATTGTGGTCTCCCAATATATGCTCAACGATATGTGGGAGCACAAGTCCATACTGGCACTTGTCATATCAAAGAGGAGGAATCACCCAACCTACGTTGAAAATGATAGTTACCAAGCTTTACAATACCAGAATACGTCTCTAGTCTAGACTTCTAGATGTTGTGCGTTAGGTTCCAAAGCATTTTTATGTTCATTGAGGTTTATTTTACAGTTGATCTTTATTAAGAAGTTTTCCTTTAAGGTTCACCGCATGATGTAGATATACAATTCCTAAATATGCAATCTAAGATGATAAACAGTCGTTTACTTTCCTGTTGCAATGAAAATCCTAGCTACTAAGGAAAGAGAAGAAAAATTCTTTCAACATAGAGTAGAGAGCACACACTAGATGCACTTTTTCTAAATCATTTTCCGCATGTAGTCTAAATGAAAATGCACATGCATGTATTTGTTTTTCAGTTTCCTTAATGTGTGAATGACAAAAAGAAAACTAAGTACAGATCTGAACTATCTTTCCTCAAAGTGACACTTTAGGAATTTCTTTTCAAAACGAAAGGAAGATCAATACGGCACTTTCAATTTCGACTTGAAAACCAATTTCGACACTTCAAAGAATTGATGATTCAAATCAAAATACAATGGCAAAAGTGTAATCAACTATCTAAAAGAGGAATACTTTACGACACTCTTTTCTTTGACTGAAAATGACACTTGTGACACTTTCAAATCAAAAGATAACAGTTTGATTAAGCTATTGTTTGCAAAGGAGAACTGTAAATGATGAAAAATATATAAAAAAACATTCACAATTCTTTATCAATGGAGGCTGAATAATGCAAAGGAAGAGAGTTTCAATAGTGATATACTAATCATAGACAGCAAAACTACTAAATAGACCTGAAGACAATGAAGAAAAACCAAAATCTGGGGGCAGAAACAGTCTTATTCAATCATCGCACCTGTAACATAGGGAAATAGGGATGCATCTCACCTGCAACACATGGGAGGTGTGATGCATCCAGGTTGCCAACGAGAGACAATGCGATGGTCCAGGGATGAGACTGAGCTTGGCTTTCACTCACAGTTTGCAACTAAGTTTAGGGATTTAGGCTGAGCCAATGATAGACAATAAACACAATGTACAGGGGCCAATCTAATGAGGTTACTTGAGCTACCACCAGGGCACTTAGGATGTTTGTAAGTCAGTTTTTCAGTTCATAAGCAAACCTGGAGATTGACTAAAGCAGCGTTGATCTATTTTTCATTTGCATAGCAAATGTAGTTCGAAGGCTAGATGGCTTAACTTCAGGCTCTGTCTGTAGTTTATAAAGCAAACAAATAGAAACAAACAAACAAACTATTCATTCCCCAGCAGAGTCGCCATTTTGTTATCAGGAAAACTAGTGTCCATTCAGAGCTGCTATTCCTACTAAGATGGGTAGCTATCTTAGAAACAAATAGTTGAAAGTCACTTGTATTTTCCTTTATAAGAGATAGATGAGAGAGAAGTATAGAGTACCAACCTCAGTCTTTCGCTAGTCTCCTTGCTTGTTTCCTCTCTCCCTTGATAGAGCTTTCACCACTCCTTTCACCCTTGCCCTGCTTCAAAGAACACCTGTAGAGTCAAAGCAGAAAAATACCATCAGAGCTTAGAGATCTATAACCATAAAAAATATAGGATCAGATGTATATTAACCATACAAATGCATACACAAATACAAGATTCAGAGATATACAAGCATATGGAGGAAAACTCAAATAGCTTTATTGATAGAAGTAGTAGAAGAGAGGATTACACCAGCTGTCTGATCTAGCGCCACCTCCCAGCATGAAAACCCTCTTCACCTCATGAAAACTTAGATCACCCAACATACAATGTTTTCACAGAGAAACCACGACACTTCTCCCTTACAAAATCAAAATTCATCCTCTGGATCTCTGGGATGAGGGATCCATATATAGATTTTGTAGGTGGGTGAGTCAGCTTCTGGATTTTATTAGTGTCATTTCACTGATAGTTCTTGTTTCCACTTGGAGATTTCATGATCTTTACTCATCCTAGTGAATTTCAGAGAGGTAAGTGTCAAATGACAGTTTCTAGAAGATTCTCTGGGTTTCCCACCTACAACTGCTCTTGCCATTGTCTGCTCTCGCTCATTTAAACCCTACGAAGGGATTTTTAGTTGTGCATTCACACTTTTTGCATGTGATAGGTGAGATGCTATCGCACCTCAACATGGAGCAGTCTGTATGGTCCAGTTTTGACCAATTCTGAGCAGTTTTTCAGGGAGAACTTCTGGGAAATGATGTAATCAGTTGGCCTTGTTCCTTTAGGGTATGAAACAACACTTTTAGGGGTTTAGAAGCCCTTTGTTTATGGACATATGTGATTGGTGTTGCAGTGCCAAAATATGTTTATAATAGCACTGCTGATCTTCGCTATTCCTGCTATAATGGCGCTAGCACACTGTTCCTTCACCTTAAGGAGAGTTGAAGGATGTACCTTCAATTGCAGCTCAACTATCTGAAGGTTCAACTCCAGTTGAACCTTTTCCATTTCTTCTTTTTCCTCGTGCACCCCTGTTGTTAGTCTCTGGATGCGCACCTCCATTGGTTCCGCTACTAGGATGACCAACTCAGGGACCATTTGACAGGCTTCCTCAACCACCTGCACTAGTTGTCTGTTCTAGGTCATGACATTGTCACGCTGTAGGCTCAATTGTTCAATATTAATCCATTACTTTCTCATCGGCTAGAGCATGCAGCCCTCCCTAGTCCGCAGTTCTACATCCACTCCATCTTGTAGAACATAGAGCATCTCCCGAGGGAGCGCAACCATGTTTATCCCAACTCCCTTCATTTTACTGACCATAGGCCTGTCAGCCTCATTTTCTATAGCCAGTGTGCCCTTTGGTAGCACTATGGCATTGATCATGTGGGTGCACAACATTTCCTCAGCCACGGCCATGGCTACTACAAGGCTAGTTGATAGAGTACCAACCCAAGGAGTGTGCACCTGTAACTCTTGTATCTATGTCGAAGGGCCCCCAACACTATTTGGTTTTCCTCCACTAATTACTGAAGGGCCATCACAGTGACGTCCCACACCATCTCCCCTATGTCATGGAACTCCCCCTCAATGAGGGTGATTAGGTTGAAAGAAGTCTTGGAGGATTTCGAATTCTTCCGCGACCCCACCTACTCTCTCAGGCGTTGTTGGTTTAGTTATGTGGACACTGTCTACGGGTCCGTGCCACCTTCCTCTATTTCTGTCTCTTGTTTAAGAAAAGGTGACTTCTAGGCCTCACATTCCCTCTCTACTACCTCTTGTTCTTCTACTGCCTTCACATCATCCTGCGTCTCCTGCACCTTTGCAGCTACTGCTTCGTTCCTTCTCTTCTTAGCCAACTGCGCCATCCATAGTTTTGCCTCCTCCTTTTTCCTCTGTGCATCGGACTTCTCTAATTCCACCGTGGAGCTAACTAAAGCACACCACTCCGGCAGCCACGACTCAAGCATGGTGAATATGACATCGTCCGTGGCCAGGTAAGGTAGCTCATTCCATGCCTTCGCGGGGTCCTTCCTTGCCCTGATGTACACATGATAGAAGTCTGCCTTGAACTCCGCAAAGCTCTACAGATTGTTATAGATAGTGGGCGATAACTGTGGCTTGCAGTTAATGCCCATTATGATGTTCATCTCCATGAACACCCAGAATATCTTGTTGTCTCTGATCCTCTATGCATCTTTAGTTTCCCACAATGAAGCATACTTTGTTGTCTCTAGAATATCCTTCGCAATCATTGGGAACTGGTTGTCCTTAGGCAATTCCAAAGCTATCAACACTATGGATAGTAGAAGCCATTCATAGTGGAAAGTCTTCCCCTGTTCCTATGCCTTGTGACAGTTTTCCAGGAACTCCCTCCACAAATAATCTTCCTAGTTACACTAGACCCCCTTTGCGCATTGCACGGCAAGTGCAACCACTGGTACGGGCACCTCATCTGCGCAACATTTTTGCATAAATTTCCTAGCCAATATCCACATCACGACTTTGATCACAGCGTTATTGATACTGGAGATTGCGTACCCTCTCTTTTTATTCTCCAGTTTGAACTACTTCTTCATGGTCTCTGCGATGGCCAAATCATCACTTTTACCCTTGCATATTGTTCACTGGATCCTCCCCTTTGTAAGGGAGTCGGGTAATTCTATGAATCAGATGATCTATGATGGGGATGGGCTCCTCCAGCCACAAACACCCATCATGCACCAGGCATAGCAGCTACCTGATGATGAAAATAGTCACTGGGGTGCGATGGTAATGCGACACCCAAAGCAGGTTTAACAATCCTGCTTTCTCTACTCCTCGCAACCACTTGTGCTGCTCCAATTCTATGATTCCTGCCGTTGTATTTTTCTTCAGCCGCATTAGCTGCATGGTTGCTAAATGTAGGAATTTCTCATGGTCTGTGAGATCCCGGTCTTCAAATTTTAGAACCGGCACCCGTCCTAAGTGTGCTCCATCAAAAATGATATCATCAAGTAGTAGTGGAGTCTGCAGAGAGATCTTGCTCTCATCGAGGTCCTTGGGCACCCGTGCTTTCCCCTTCCACGGAGGAACATACGCATGCAACCTGGTCAGAGGGTCCACACCTTGGGTTTCTTCCTCCATTTCTTCATCCTCCTCCTCTTCCATCAGGATTTCCTCAAGGTCTTCCTCCTCATCGGCTTCCAAATTGATCGCCTTCCTCTTTTCTTCCATGGTAAGTTTAGTTCTCAGTGGGTTTCTAGGGTATGCCCACACCAATACCATAGGCTGCTTATCTTTCTTGGGTCTTGGTGTGCGCGGTGATTTAGGGATTTCTGTGACTATCCTGACGCTTTCTAGGGCATCTCCTATCGTCATGGCCTGCGCAGCCTCTTCTGCATCATCTCTTCGATATCCATGGCTTCTTCAGACACTGCCATATTGCTGTTCCAAAAATCTCTCAATTGTTCAGGCAAGTGCTCAAACAATGTCTTCAACTTCAAAAGATCGAATAAATCGGGGTTCATGAATCTCTAGGTGTGCAATAGCTCAATTCTCAAATGGCCAAGTGTTGTTTGCTAGGCAGCCCTTTGCAATTTATAACGCCTTTGAATTCGAATTCGATCGTTTCCCCCAAATCCGGTCCATTAATGCTCCCTTGGCAGCAAATTTTCCAAAATCTAGCCCATAAAGTTCACCTTAAATTCCTGCTGCCCGCTCCATTTGGTCTCAAACCAAGCATCACATTGTGAATAGTGACTATAACGGTCAGTTTCTAGCCAAACTGTGCAGCAGCGCAACTACCCTTCCACTGTCGCAGGCCTTGTGAAACCTCGCTACTGGGCGCAGTCTTGACATCACACAGATCTTGGGTAGAGTAGTTTATAGTCCCCCACCTCCTTTTCATCTACCTAGAGTGCTAAGACCATGCTTCTTGCGGCTAGTCAGACGATGGGGACAACTGTATACAACTTCACCCGACTACCATTTACTTTTCCTGGGAATAATTCACCACTTAAATTCATCAACTACACCACACCACCATCTTTGATTTCCTTAATAACATATGGTCTCTTCCCATGCAGCAAACTGAGAAACTCTTGGTGGTGGTCCCCAAGTCTGCCAATCTAATCGAGCTCATCCTGCTTTATTACTACGGTCTTTCTATGAAGAAAGTCCTTCTTTATTCTTGCTTCAAGATTCTTGACTTCTACTTCCACCGTGGAATTTTTCTCCCTCAACCGAACTCTTTCATTCATGAGTTCTTGAAGCCTAAGATCACCCTGCTAGATCTCTTCATCGAGTCCCAACCGTTCGTCTTCGAGCTCTTCCAATGGTGCAAGCCTTTCTTCCAAGGCTCCACGGTCTGTTACCCCTGTGAGCACCACTATGCATGGAATAGACATGATAGAATCCATAGGTATTATGGCTTCTACTCTATTGACCAAAAGAAAAGGCATCATTCTGGGTACACCTAGGTCCCAACCACTTCGCTGCGTGTTGCATACCTTATTCAGTGCGTTGTACACCTTGTTAAATGCTTCCACATGAATAAACTTCTTCACGATTGTTCTTCCCACATACTGTTTGTCCAATATTAAGATCCAACTACACATCTTTCCCCCCAACACATGCTTATTGACCATACCTCTCAATGGGGAGTTCATACGCATCCACGTAGGTTGTTTTCCATATGTTGGCATCCACCTGGCTAGATGTGTGCACGGATTATCCCGCCCATTGTATTTATTTGTCAATTGCACTATAGACTTCCCAAACTGTGTGCACATCATCCTTCTACATTCACGCCAGTCATCAAAGCTCCTTTTGTGTGTACCCCACAACCTCGTAGGTGTAGCGCGCAGTACCCATTTCAAGGCCTGGAAGCGTTGCTTTTCCAGAACTTCCCTTTAAAATTTATCCAAAAAGGTATCTACCTCACTTAACCCATCACAAGTAGGAATGTATCTTACTTCTGGTGATACACAGTGCTGTGACCTTGTCATCATATTACAATTCAGTGTAGTCACCTCATGTAACTGATTCTACCATCGCTCCTTTTCCTCATCCAAAACCGAAGTACAGGAACTCTTGCGCCCCCATGCAAGCCATCTATCTGCAGTGGGATTCACGCAATCTTGGTTCCACGCTGTTATCTTATAGATGCAGTATAAATCATCATCACTTTCATAGTTGCACACCGGTTTTGTATAGCACAATCCTTCAATAAGGTCCAGAGGTATAACTATGCGTAGTGACTTCTTCTCAAAAATCATCTTGCACTTCTTCAGATTAGTCACCCCATTCATGTCAGTGGCCCAATCAATTCCTAAGAGCACGAGATAGGGATTGCTATCATCGACAATCTCTATCACTTCAAAGTCTACTAGCATGCTCGCTCCCTTAATATCCATAGTGAGTCCCTTCCATCACCACATGGGTATTATCTTTTGCTGGTTCACCATTCACAACTGAATAGGAGACCATTGTAGCATAGGTCTCTCCATTTTCTCCCATGTTTGCTTCGACAAAACGTTCACATTCGACCCTAAATGCAGAATTACTTGGTCCATTTCATATTCTCCAATTTGCACGGTCAACCTCATTTATCTTCCTATTCTTGTCTTATGCTTTCCAATCTTCCAGACTACACGTGGTTCTCCTAGCGTAGTCCTAGTGCATCTGTTAATGAGTTCTTGTAATCCTTTTACAGCCTCACTGTCATGCAGTAACTTCATGCATGTTTCCGAGAATAGCGTAAGCATATATGGGTCCATCTTTGACTCCGGACTATCTTTGCTTCCTGAAGTGGAGGCATCAACGACGCTCTTCTTAGCTTCCATGAAGGTTCTCGAGCGCGCTCCAAATCAAACTTTGCTTCTTTTGCCGAATCTTCACGAACCCAAGTACTATATTCTGGTTGTTTTCCCTTACCATATCCCATCGTGATTCCACTTTGGAGCATAATGTTCACATTTGGATCTTCCTCTCGCAACTCAGATCTCATCATCTATAGGTTTTGAGTTGGGGGAGGCGGTACTGATCCTTTGTCGTGTATCCTAGCTATTAGTGTAGGACAATCTTCTGTCTCATGCTAAAAAAAAGTGCAATATAAAAACAGCGACTGTGTCGGATTCGTACAATTGTGGGCATAATGTCTTGGCCCTTCACAATTGTAGCACATCAACTGACTATGACCTCTTCCAGGTCCTCCTCCGCCTCCATCTCGTCCATGCCCCTGAAATCCGATTTGTGCCACTCCTGTGTTCTAGTTGAAACCAGGGGCTGAGATGCTTTCTCTCTGCTAGGGAAGTGATCTACACTATTTCCCCAAGTTACACCACATATCTTACTTATTTTCTTACATTTGTTAGGTAACTTCACATAAAAGTATACCTTATCTCACATTTACCTAATCAACACAATCAGATATGTTCACGCACCATATAAAAAACAAACATACAATTTATATCTAATATATTTAATACATAAAATAGGAAGTAAATGCATATAATTGAGGCAAAAATTCTCTTAATTAATGTTTCAAAAGTTACAAACTTGACTCACCCTACGCACTCAGCTGCAGGGGTTTGCGCAGTTATCTATAGACTACTAGGCCTCTGTGCACTCAGCTACAAAGTCTCCTCCTACTCTACGACCCAAAGACTCGACTCTACACCTAGATCTTCTGCTATCCTTCTATTCCATAATCATTCCTTCTTATTCTATTATCTCAACTACTTAGAGCCTCACTCTATTTATACAATCCCATTGTCTGCAGACCATGGGTAGATCTCTAAAGTCGACATTACATTACAAAATTGAGGGCAGACAACCCTATGACTTATTTACAACTTCGCGCTCCACATCCACAAAATGCGGAGTATTTACATTGGATTTAACATTTTTAGCCAAAATCTGGGCTTTAAGCCCCAAAAATTCCCTTTTGGGATCTTGCACCCAACACACAAGTACATTGCATAAGTGAGACATAGGTCTATTATACCTAACAATTTGAAATATTGGTAGATTTTTTTCACAAGATTCTAAAATTTATGATTTCATGAATGCTGAAGGAGAGTTTCAAAATTGTAATATAGATACAGATTGTACCATATATAATGAAATAAATAGTGAAATAGATATAAAAGCTTTAGATATAGGTAAATCCACTAACTTCACTAAAGTAGAAATAGATAACTTAGAAAAGGTAGAAATAGAAGAAATAATGAATGATGATCTTGAAATTTTAAACCTTAAAGATAACTTTTTTCCCAAGGGATTAGTCCCATTAGAAGATTTGTTTGATTCAAATGATGTATCTAGGAAACCAAAAATGGAGCCTTTAAGAGCAGACATAGAAGAATGTAACATAGAAACAGAAAAAAACCCAAGCTTATCAAAATATCCAAAGCATTACCTCCAGATGAAAAATTGAAATATATAAATCTGTTCAAAGACTTTCAAGATGTCTTTGCCTGGAGTTATGAAGACCTTAAGTCTTATGATACCAGCATAATTCAACATAAGATACCTATCAAAGAAGATCATAAACCATTTAAACATAAGCTTAGGAGAATTAACCCAGTTCTTATGCCACTCATTGAAAAAGAAGTGAAAAGGATGTATGATGCACAGATCATAGCACCCATTAGATATTTAGATTGGGTATCTGACTTAGTCACTAGTGGGAAGAAAACATGAGAAATCAATCTTTGTGTTGATTTCAGAAACTTGAACAAAGTGTAATTAAAAGACAACTATCCTCTCCCAAAAGTGGACCACATTCTTTAGAGGGCAGTAGGCTCATCCAAAATTTCATTACTTGATGGATTCTCTGGATATAACCAAATCTTAGTTCAACTAGAGGATCAAGCAAAGACTGCATTTAATACTCCTTAGGGTACTTTCATGTATTTGAAAATTCCTTTTAGATTAATGAATGTTGGAGCAACATTCAAAAGACCTATGGAAATAGTCTTTGCAAAAGAAATCCACGACTTTCTAGTTTTTTACCAAGATGACATCATAGTCTTTTCCAAATTAGATAACGAACATCTACATCACCTAAAAATAGTTTTCATTAAATGCAAAAAATTTGGTATTTCTTTAAATCCCAAAAAGACACTCTTTGGTCTAGAAGAAGGTAAACTCTTGGGGCACATAATATCCAAAGATGGAATTCGAATATATCCAGCTAGAGTAGAGGCTATCCTGACAATCACTCATCCTGGAAACATCAAATAATTGCATTCATTCTTAGGAAAAATAAATTTCCTTAGGATATTCATCTCTAATTTTGCAGAATTAATTAGAGAACTAAATAGCATGTTAAAGAAAGATTCAACACTTAAGTGGACAGTAGAGGCTAAATAGTCTTTTGAGGCAATCAAAAAAAGCACTTACCAAAACCCCAGTCCTCATAAGTCATGATTTCCAAAGTGATTTTATAATTTTTTCTTTTGCTGTAGAACATACCATTGCAATAATCTTGTTGCAAAAGAATGATCAAGGTTATGAGCAACCTATTGCATTTTTCAGAAAATATTTGAGGGATGCTACATTAAAGTACAACATATTGGAAAAACAAACACTTGCTTTAGTGAAAGTTATTAAAGATTTCAGAGTGTACATCTTGTATTCACACATCATTGCTTATGTTCCAAATTTAGTAGTAAAGGACATTTTGACACAAAATGAGCCTGAAGGAAAGAGAGGCAAATGGATTGCCACTATTTTGGAATATGACATAGAAATAAAGCCTACAAAACTTATCAAAGGCCAAGGTTTAGCTAAACTCATGGATGAATCAAACTGTCAGGCCTTAGATATAAATTTCATTGGTGCCCTAGATGATCAAGAAGAGATGGCACCTCCACATATCAGTGAATCTTTTATAGATTCACCTTGGTATGTAGATATCATATTTGTCTTACTAAACTTACAAGATCCTCTTGGTTTATCTAGAACTAAAGCTAGATTTTTGAAAATGAAATCAATGAAATATTGTGTCATAGATAATGCTTTATTTTTGAAAGATAATGGTGGCATTCTATTAAATTATTTATTGAAAGATGAAGTTGACAAAGTTATGCAAGAATTTCATATAGGAGATTATGGAGGACAACTATATTGGAAAACAACTACTGATAAGATCCTAAGGGTAGGTTTTTACTCGCCCACCCTTTTTGCACATGTCAAGAAACATGTGACCTCCTATCACAAGTGCCAAATATTTGAGGGCAAAAGGAAACTATTTCCACTACCTCTCAAACCCATCTCCACAGAAATGCCTCTTCAACAATGGGGTTTGGACTTCATTGGGGAAATTCACCCATCCTCCTCAGCTCAGTATAAATGGATTTTGAAAGCCATTGATTACTTTACTAAATGGATAAAATCCATCCCTTTTAGACAAGCCACAGACTCTGTCATTATCTCATTCCTTGAAAACAATATCCTTTCAAGATTTGGATGCCCCCAAAAGCTCATTACTGATAATGCAATTGCTTTTAAATCTAAGAAAATGGCAGACTTTTGTAACATATATCACAGTACCCTTGGCCATTCCACTTCCTATTACCCTCAAGGTAATGGACTTGTAGAATCCTCAAATAAAATCCTGGTTAATATCATCAAAAAACTACTAGAAGACAACAAGAAGACATGGAACAAAAAGTTTGTTAATGCCTTATGGGCAGACAGACTAACTACCAAAAACTCCATTGGTACATTTCCTTATTAGCTAGTATATGGTATGGATGTTGTTTTTCCATCCTTTTTAGGAATTCCAATGATGAAAAAGATTCAAGAGATGCAGGTCGAACCAAATGATATCCAATGGAGGATATATCAGACAATACGTTTGCAACAAACTAGAGAAGAAGTCTATGTCAAATCACAAGTCATCCAGGATAAAATCAAATTTGTTTTTGACAAAAAGACCAAAGATGATGATTTTTACATAGGTGATAAAGTTCTCAAATGGGATTCTAGAAGAGAAGAAAAGGGTAAACATGGAAAATTTTATTTCCTATGGAAAGGCCCTTATATCATTTAT
Source organism: Pinus taeda (assembly GCA_000404065.3). Taxonomy (NCBI): domain Eukaryota; kingdom Viridiplantae; phylum Streptophyta; class Pinopsida; order Pinales; family Pinaceae; genus Pinus; species Pinus taeda. Next base: position 16,180 of record APFE031081622.1, on the reverse strand, counting down.
GGTTATAGAGGTAACAATGCATTTTTCTTCAGACAGTTAGATGGAACAGATCTACTAGGAGGATCAGTCAATTGTAGAATGCTAAAGCACTACTTATCCACAGATTAAAAATAGTCCATTTTATTTTTCTCATTGTATATAACATTGCAAAGTTTAGATTGGATTGGATGATAATTTTCTGAAGTTGAAGCCTGGAGAGAAGGCCCCGAGCTTTGAAAGATGTACCATCATATATATGAATAAAACAGAATCATAGACCAGCAAGTTACAAGGTAACCAAAGTTAGAATTTCAAAGGCTACTGATCTTAATGTTCTTGACATTTCACCAGGAAATGACATCCCCATGTGGAGCCACTGTTAGGGTCCTATAATAATAAGCTTCATAATTTTGAATTGGCTATGGTTAGTCTTGTAATATTGTACATACTTTTGCTTTCTGCAAAATGTTTTCCATATCAAAAATTAAAAAATATAAAGAGGGTATTTCATAAAAGAATAATCAAAGGAAAAAAAAGGGAGAAAAGATTAAAAAAAGTGAAAAAAATGAACCCAAAAGGAAATAAAAATAGATCATGAAAGTGTGCAAACTAAAATGCCACTACTTTTACTTTACTATGCAAAATAAATATTGTGTGCAGCTTTTAAAAAATGCCACAATCCATAATGGTCAAATAGTTTAATCTTGACCCATTTATGCTTTAAATTTCATGTTGATAGATAGAGAATAAAGATCTAGTCAAATTGTTTAACCTTGGCATATCAGTAGTTAGGTAGAGAATAAGAATGAGCTGATCAGTTTAATATGAGCCATTAGAAGTTACAAGGTAAGAATTAGATAGTTTTCTTGTCAAAAGAAAAGGAAATAAAGGGTTAGAAAGCTCAAATGCACCCAATAAATGAAGAAAACATGTTGGGGTAAATAAAGGGTAGGTAGAAGAAGTCTTGCAAATGCACAAGGTTCCTAAGTCAAATGCACATTTATCATACTTAATCCTATGTTTCATGTGTAGGAAAAATTGTGATAAAGAAAGGATATTCACCAAGATTGTTTACTAATTCCCCCTCATTTCACTACACCCCCACATACTTATTTTCTAATTTCCCCCATTATCCATTCAGTACTTATAAATACCCTTTTCTCCCTCATTTTGACCTTTATCCCTTGATTTCACACATTCCCCTAGAGATTACCCTTAAAAAATCATCCCCCTTCCCAAAACCCCTTTTCCCTAGTGTGAAACCCATTCCCCATTACAAATATCACCTTCCCCCATTATTAATTTCCTTTTCCCCTTAAAAACCCATAAAAAATCCTAAGTTTTTATTTACTATACCCCCGCATTATGTAATTAACGTCCCCCACTTTATATTTGCCGACAACCCTTTTTAACCCACCAAACCTTGGTGCAGTTATAGAAAACCTCGCCATATAACCCATGGTCCGACCTTCATTAACCACTTGTTTATATTGAAAATCCCCACATTATTTGCTAATTAACTACAATTTTCTGTAATTAAATCTTGGGCCTCACTAACCAATTTCCTAATTCCATCTGTGCAACTCAACTACATGATATCCCTCTGATTTCCTACACCCATATCTGACAATGTACAACCATATCATAGGGATTCATCGTCCGACCGATAACAACCCGAGAGCATGTGAGATTCATAGTTTTGGCCAGGCACTATTGTGATATGAGGCGACACCAGGTTATATTTCATGCTCGCAAAAAATACTGCCCACCTCCAAAAGCGATGTGATGGCACACAAAACCACCTCCCCTCCTAAACCAACAAATACCCACTATTCATTTAATAATTTCCACGCCAAAATGTGATCGTTATTAGTTAAAACGTCGAAAAATCCCCTATTCGCTCTTTTCTTGCATTTTCACTGACCTCTACTAAGCTGTTTGCAACATCCTGAACCTTAGCGTGACCAAATTGACTACCTTTTGTCACCTGAAGATGCTGTGGATACCCAATTGAAGCAGCCAATTGATAGTTGAATCCTTAGTACCTTCTGCAGTTACCACAGAACCCCTCTGCACGCAAAATCACTAATTTCTAGGTATTCTTGGAAAAAACCAGAACAACCCTTGAATTTGAAAACACACAGTTGTAATTAAGTGGTTAATTAATTGAATTAATTAATAAAACCTCCTGAAATTGAAGAGAAACTTATTTGTACATCTCAAACCCTTTTACGGACTGTAATTACCCTCCCACTATTCCAGAGCTTCTAAAACTCACTCCTGAAACCACTAAAATCCTAATTCAATTCAGTAATCCCAATTATGGCTTTCCAAACCTCTCTGGACGTAAGACCTCTATAAACCCCTCACCTGGATATCGACTACCTTGCATTAGTAGACAAAGACTTCAAAATAAAGGATACAACTTCCCTTGCCTACCTATTAAAAATCCATTGCTTGAGTAAAGACAAGTTTCTAAACTAGAATGATGACATTCACCTTTGGGAGTCCAAATTGCCCAAGTATTTGTCCCAGAAGTACACCCATTCCTAGAAATCATTCACTTTTGCCAAGATTTCTAGATTCCCAGTCCAAGAGCCATTATCACCACTGAGCAACAAGTTTTATTCACCATCATTGCAGAATCCATTAACCAAATTTTGCAAGTCCAACCAAGGCCAAATGAGATCCCACTTTCTATTGAAGTCTTGCTTGACCTCTATACCAAGTTAGACCTTCCCTAGACAGCCCAAAATTTTCAAACTTTCATCATAGAGGAGTGTCATACTCCTACAGAAACTCCTCCATATGTTGCCACCATTTTTTTTGAGAGAGGCAGACAAATCATAACTATGCTTTCCCGTATTTTAGACTACACCTCAGATGAGCATGTGGATGAGGTTGTTCTAGCTTTCCTTTCCATCTTCTACCCAGGCAAGCCTCCTACTATAGTGTATAACTATGCTTAGTTCATAGCAGACAGAATGCATGAGAAATTCATTAGATTACAAACTGAGAGAGTCTTCAAATACTCATATGTATTGTTTCACATGTTTTTATATTACCAATCAGACAAATTTCTCATCAACATTCAGAAGTTAGACACCAAAGGAAACCCAAGATCAGTCATCTACTGGACACCATCGATAAGAAATTCTCCACTATTTTTTCCTACAAAGGCTTCATTGATTCATTTGTCCATCTAGTTATGAATATGCTAACCAATAGCCATTAGCCTAGAATCAGTCAAGATATCAAAAGAGTTTTACAGTTGGAAAAGAACAGTAGAGTGGGAGACTGGTATCTGTACCATCACCACACAGAGATAAGGATATATGGATTCCAACTTGACCCCTACAAACTGCCCAAATACCTCCCCGTGAGGATATTTGCATTGGAATACTTTAGGCACATTATAGACTCTCATGAAGTCAATTTCCTATTAGCTAGGAAGAAGACCCAGTTCAAAATGAAAAATCAATTGGGCCCCTTTATTTGCAATACTAGGGAAGTTGGACCAGAGACAGATAAAATTTTGCAGAAGATGAAATTCAAGAATAGTTTTATGTGGCAATATGACCCTCATGGAGTCATAAATAAGCTAAGGCTCAAGGTCAAATTGGGTCCTTTCATACATCATCCTAGGCCAGACATTGAAAGATTTGCCAACCAATCAGAATGGTTGGAAGACACCTTGATAGACATGGATAGTGCTGTAGTTGATGTAGAAAAACAAATTGATACAAGTTCCTTCCTGTAGGATCTAAAACTAGGAGAACCAATGAACATTCCTCCTCTTTTACAAGCTCCAGCAAATGAAGACAAAATTGCAAAGAGAACTAGGGAAGAAGGTTCTAGTTCAGCCATGGAAACCACAGATGAACAATTTGAGATCAGTTATAGGAAGAGGCCCAAGCTTAATCCTGTAACTGAACAAGAAGACACCATTGGAACAATGGAAATCACTGACGCTGATATAATGGCAGAAAGAGGCAAAGGCCTAACAGCTTCAGGAGAAACACATCAGCCCTCTACATCAAAGCTCAACTTATTGAGAAACAACTCAACATTGAAGACTCTTCATCCACCAGGCCTATGGATAAAGAGAAAGATATTAAAGATATGTATAAAGAAATTAAGTTGAGGAATGAAACATTGAAGGCTGAGAATTATGCCCAATATTTCAAGCAGACACCTGCAAATCAAAGAATATTAATGTCAGCTTTTAACATCAAAATAGTTAAAATGCATATGAAATTCATGCAACCTACAGTCCAACAGCCAAGATCATGAGCAGACTATAGGAAAACAGATTTTGAGGTTTGGCCAGAGATGTCCACCCCATTGACCAGATTGAGTATCATAAACAGGTTGGTGAGATGATCTATTCCACCATGACAAGTAAGGCTATGACTGCACACAAACTTGAAAGTTCATAAGACAATATCACTACACAGTACAAGCTGGGAAAGGCCCCCTCACATACCAAGGACAATAGAATCAAGTCACTAGAAGGCTTGGTAATTGAGCTTGGGTATAATCCAAGTGATGTCAAGGTGTTGGGCGTGGAATCCCCTCAAGGCATGTTTTGGGGCTTAAAACCCAAGTTTTGACTAAGTCCATTGTAAAGACTCTGTAATTTGTGGGTGCGGAGCGCGAAGTCATAATAGAGTCACAGGGTTGTCTGCCCTTGGTTTTGTAATGTAATGTCGGTTTGAAAGATTGTATAAATAGAGTGAGGCTCGAAGTGTAGAAAATATTTAATATAATGAAGGAATTTGAGTCTAAGGAATTGATTGAGTCAAAGTGTAAGTCATGTCTTTGCGTCATAGAGTAGGAAAAGGCTCTGCAGTTGAGTGCACAAAGGCCTAGTAGCCCACGGCTGAATGCGTGAACCCCTGCAATAGAGTGCGCAGTGCAAGTTGAGTCTATAACTATTGAAAGCATTAATAAAGAGAAGTTTTACCATATTTTTTTGTATCTTTTCCTGTTTTATGTGTTATTGGGTATGAATTGCAAGGTTATTGTTTATTTTTTACGTGGACTCATATGAATGTGCTGTATAAATAAATATAACATAAGGCATCCATTTACATGAAGATAACTAACTGGTGTAATAAGATAAGTAAGATCTCATGTGCGACTCAGGGAAATAGTGTAGGTCGCTACTGTAGCAGTGCGGAATCCCCTCAGCCCCTCGTTGGGGCTACACAAAGGCAAATAGATCAGGGTGTGAAGGCTAGGGAAGTGTGTGAAGTAACCTGCACGAAGGAATTAATAGTTGGATCAAATCAACCCCTCAGACATCTCCAGGGTACAGAAACCTGGTTCCAGCATCCCCCATACTACTTCGGGTGCGACCTTAGTCTTTGCTCCACAAAATATTTCCGAAAGGGCTAGTAATACAGGGATTTGTTTGTCTAATTAGCTTTGAACCTAGGTCAGGCCCCAACAAGTCAACAAATGGTTTTGTTGTCGAGACCGAGATCTGCATAGAGATGTCTGATGTTGTATCACTGGAATCTAGCTAAGAATTGGTTGGATAGGAAGATTCACGAGTTAGCGGCACAGGAGAATAGGAATCCATGGCTATCAAAAGAAGAGTGATTAGATTGTCACTTGTACACAGAGGCCTACGAAAGTTCCTTTGCATCTTTCCCTACCGAGCTATATGAGTGGATCACGAAGCTAGCAGATAGCCAAGGAAGGTGCAAGATCGACAGACCTATTGTGTGGACTCCAGAATTAGTGTGAAAATTGGAAGCATCAAAGGATAATATTGTGTGCGTTGTTGATCACTAGCTTGATAGAATTATAGGAGGCTTCATTACTGAATTCGCAGTAGATACTTCAGTCAGCTACAACGAGGTAGAGCGATGCTTCCTCAAAGGACCGCGAGGTAAGTACGTTAAGTCTTTGAACACTTGGATTAAAATGCTACTATGTGAAAAGTGGGTTATGAAAATAAATTAATGTTTGGGGCTACGCAAAGTGGGAGAATTTGCAGAAATGAAGGTAGTGCAGAAATAGAAACTAGCCCCTTGAGTTCACCTCCGCGAGGAGATGAGGAAGAGCCCATGAAGGTTTCACGAAGAAGTACAATCAATTTGATAAGGAAAAAAATTCCACGCATACCACCCCCAACCACACCACTACTAGTTTCACCTTCCTCACCCCCATCTTCACCCATACCACCTCCGCCACCACCATGAGTCAATATGGCAAGTGTGATAAAGTTGCCAGTGTTCAAGGGAGTAGGAAATGAAGATCCGGACCAGTTTTGGTTTGTGATAAAGGCTGTATGGGAAGCACAGGGAGTCATGGATGACAATATAAAGTGAGCAATGTTGGTCAATGCTCTACAGGATCATGCACTGACCTAGTACATTAAGCATTCTAATGAAAATCCGAATGCAGGGATCACAAACATCCAAACTATGCTAAACAAAGAATTTAGCAGGCCGAAGTCAGAGGTGTAGTCGATCATTAGGTTCAAGGAGATCATGATTCTACCAAGCAAGACTCCTTGGAAGTTGGATCAGATACTAAAGTGCACAATTCACGAAGCTAACATGACTTTGATGGGTGGACAACACCGCGAATGGTTTGTAGCAACGCTAACACCACATTTAAGAAAGGAATTGTCACAATAGAGGTTAACAACTCAGGCTGAGGCCTTGGAGATTGCAATGAGGTTGCATGAAACCCTGATACAGGATCCCAACCTGGGAGTTTAGAAGATCCACATGCAGTTGAAAAATTTGTGCCTTAAGATGTAGAGTCTGAAACAGGACAGGATAGCTCGCCCAAAAGTGCACGACGAGGTATGGTGTGTTAAATGTAAGGGTCAGGGTCATGACAAGGACCACTGCCCAATGTTCGAAAATTAGCTCGTAGGAAGGGGACCAATTCTGTTGAGACCAAAGGCACAAGCAAGACCTAGTGTGACACTTGCATTATGGTGTGCAATTTGTCAAATATGGGGGAATCATGCTACAGACAACTGTCATTTATTGCAAAAGTATACGCAAAATTCACAATAGTTGTTCTGTAATTTTTGTAGATCAGTGAGCCATGATGAGCACACCTGTAGAAGTTATGAGCTGATGATGGATATGAATCCCAACTACAGAGTCCAGGCCAAAAAGCAGTCCCTTGACCAAAATGAAGAGATAGTGCGAATCGAATTTTAGGGGCGCATACGAGGCCAAGGTGGAGGAGGACCTGGAAGAGGTAGCAAACAGCTGATATGTTAGAATTGCGGAGGACCAAGACATTATGCCCACGATTTTATGAATTTGACACATCAATCATGCTTATATTTTACATTGTTTGATCATGAGATGGAGGATTGCCCCACACTGATAGCAAGGCTGCACGAAAAGGGAGCGCTTCAACCTCCCCCAACTCAGAACCTGCAAATGATGAGGTTTAAGCCACGCAAGGAAGACCCTAATGTGAACATTGTGCTCTGAAGTGGAATTACGACAGGGGACGATAAAGGCAAGCAACTTGAAGATAGTACTTGGGTTTGCAAGGCTCTGACAAAAGAACTAGAGTTTTATCTGGTGCACGCTAAGGAAACCTTCATGGAAGCTAGGAAGAGCTTCATTGATGCCTCCACTTCAGGAAGCAAAGACATATCAGAGTGGGACATGGACCCATCGATGCTCACAACATTCCTAGAAAAATGCATGAAGTTGCTGTGCGACAGCAAGGCTATAAAGGGACTACAGGAACTCATTAATAGATGTGTTGGGACCATGGCAGGAGAACCGCGCGTAGTCTAGAATATTGGAAAGCACACGAAGAGGACGGGAAGAGAGATGATATTGACCACGTAGATTGGGGAATATGAGATGGACCAAGTGATTATGGACCTAGGATCAGATGCGAATGTTCTTCTGAAGCAAACATGGGAGCGCATGGGAAGGCCTACACTATAATGGTCTCCTATCCAACTACAAATGATGAACCAACAAAAGTTCCTACCTATGGGAAGATTGCAGGGAATCACCATGGATATCAAAGGAGAAAGTGCATTGGCAGATTTCAAAGTGATAGAGATTGTTGATGATAGAAATCCCTACCTTGCACTATTAGGGATAGATTGGGTCACTGAAATGAATGCGGTGATAAATCTAAAGAAGCACAAGATGATTTTTGAGAATTAGTCTCTACGCATAGTCGTACCTTTGGACCTTGCAAAATGATTGTGCTACACGGAGCCAGTGCGTGACTATGAAAGCGAAAACGACTTGGATTGCATCTACAAGATAACCACATGAGAGAAAGACTAGGTGAATCCCACCGCGGATGGATGAATCTCATGGGAGCATGAAATCTCCTATACATCAGATTCTGACATGGAGATAGAATGATGGTAGAACCGGTTACATGAGGTAACCATGGTGAACTGTAACATGATGACGAGATCGTTGTGCTACATATCGACAGAGGTAAGGGATCTGCCTACACATGATAGGTTGAGCAAGGTAGATGACTTCTTGAATAGATTCGAAAGGGAGGTGCCGGAACAGTAATGCTTCGAGGCTTTGAAATGGGTACTGCGTGCTACGCCCGCAAGGTGGTAGGGCACGCACCAAGGAAGTTTCGGGGACTGGAACAAATGCAGGAGACTGATGTGCATACGGTTTGGGAAGCCTTAGATGTGATTAATAAACAAGATTGCCAGCCAGAATGGTCCACGCGCACACCTGTCCATATGGATATAGGCATATGTCACAAAACCTATGCGGATGAACACAGACTTCGTGTTAGGAGACACGGTCAATAAGTATCTGTAGGCGAGGAACTTCCATGAATGACCCCTCAGGATGGAACAACGAATTATGGGAGGAACGAGTGGGCAGAAAGTTATCCATGTAGAAGCCTTTAACTAAGTATGCATAGCGCTGAACAAGGTACACAATGCGCATCATATTGATTGGGACCTACATGTACCAAAAATTCTATGGGCTTATAGGACAACGTACAAGAAACTAATAGAGCAGATGCCTCCGAGGCTAGAGTATGGAGCGAATGCCATAATCCCCATTGAGTATAAAATGCCTAGTCGTGCATAGCAACGTCGATAGATATGACGGCTCGCAGAGCCTTGGAAGAAGGGATCGCGCAGCTGAATGGAGCAGAATGCTTGGGTCCTAAGGAAGAAATTTGACAAGGTGAACTTAGGCTCCAAGAACTTATGAAAGAGAGGGTGCGATTAACGGAGAAAAGTGCTCTACTGGAAGTGGAAGCTAAGAAGCTAGAGGATAGAATCAAGAAGGATTTTCTCGATAAAGAAATTAAGGTGCTAAAACAAGGTGCACACAATCACATCAACGAATTTGGGGACTACCGTCGAGAGTTGATCAACCTAATGTCTTGGATTAGACCGCACATTACGAAAGGGATCACCTGTGATAGCGCGATGCCAATGGTAAAGTGTGCGACATAGCTAGTAATAATCATAGGTGGATGTTCTTCGTGAAACATGATGGATGACCAATTGAAACCCTATACGGGTGGCATGGCTACCTGAATAACTATGGGGAGTACTATCTTAGCACTCCAGGTAGTTGAAAGGAGGCACAGGACTATAAACTACTCTGCCCAGGAGCTGTGCGATGTTAGAGCTGCACGCAGGAGCAAAGTGTCACAAGGTCCGTGACTGCGCAAGGGGAATTGTGTTGCCATGCAGGTTGGCTTGAAAGTGACCATTGGAGTCATTATTCATGATGTGATGCTCAACTTGAGAACAAATGGAGTGGACGATAGGAATTTAAGATGCGCTTTATGGCCAATATTTGGGAAAATCTTTCACCAAGGAAGCATTAATGAACCGAATTTAGGGGGAACGCTCAAATTCAAATTCAAAAGACAGATGGTATAGGTACTAGAAGAAGCTTGTCAGATGGTCCCCAAGCTGGCCATCCCAACAAATGCACCAGCAGAGGTGCGCATCCATAAATAAGAAGTAGGGGTGCACAAGGCATGAGAAGAAATAACTACGGTTTAGTTGGAGCTAAACCTTTAGAGAGTAAAGCTATGGTTGAAGGAGAAGTTGACCACCCCCCTAGAATTCAGAGAACATCACGCCAACGCTATTACGTCGGGGATGGAAGAGATTAGCAATGTAGTAAGGTACTGCACCAGAATGTTGGAAGAGTCCTTTGAGGTCCTTACCAATCTATAGGAGGACCCTAACATCCAGCGCTTAGAGATAGAGGCACGTGAGCTCCAGCAGCAATACGACAACGTCAAAGGGACCATGTAGATGGTGGCCCTCACTTAGAGGCTTGCACGAATGCAACAGGCCAAAGCGTTGAAAGAGTAAGTGGATGCAGCACGACATAGAGAAGCAATCTTGAAGGCGCACATTCAGCCTTGGATCGACGAGGCCTTTGTCATTACAACAAAAATTGAAGGTAAGCTCGTGCAAATACAGGGGATGCAGGAACGGATACAAGGAAGCAGTTCTGAAACCAGGGCCTTGGAACAACATGTATAGGAGATTCAACACACAAATTCTTAATGTGTTTTCGACCTTGCAGTTGTTGGAGTAGAGTTAGAGGGTCTCTACACAAAGATCCCCGCACCAACAGAGTGACTTGAGGGCAAGTCACGATGTTTGTGTTGGGGGCTTGTTGGGCGTCGAATCCCCCCAAGGCATGTTTTGGGGCTTAAAACCCAAGTTTTGACTAAGTCCATTATAAAGACTTCACGATTTGCAGGCGCGGTGTGTGAAGTCATAATAGAGTCATAGGGTTGTCTGCCCTTGTTTTTGTAATGTAATTTTTGTTTGAAAGATCTACCCATGGCCTGTGGGCCATGGGATTGTATAAATAGAGCAAGGCTCGAAGTGTAGAAAATAGTTGATTGAATGAAGGAAGATGAGTCTAAGGAATTGATTGAGTCGAAGTGTAAGTCGTGTCTTTGGGTCATAGAGTAGGAGAAGGCTCTGCAGCTGAGTGCATTGAGGCCTGGTAGTCTACAGCTGAGTGTGCAGACTCCTGCAGTTGAGTGCACAGGGCAAGTCGAGTCTGCAACTGTTGAAAGAATTAATAAAGAGAAGTTTTACCATATTTCTGTGTATATTTTCCTATTTTATGTATTATTAGTTATGAATTGCAAGGTTACTATTTATTTTCTTCACGAACTCATATGAAAGTGCTATATAAATAAATATAACATAAGGCATCCATTTACGCAAAGATAACTAACTGGTGTAATAAGATAAGTAACTCTCAGGTGCGACTTAGGGAAATAATGCATGTCGCTGCTGCAGCAGCGTAGAAGCCCTTCATCCCCTAGTTGGGCCTACTCAAAGGCGAATAGATCAGGGCACGAAGGCCAGGGAAGTACATGAAGTAACTTTCGGGAAGGGACTAACAGTTGGATCGAATCAACCCCTCAGAAATCTCTGGGGTGCGGAAACCTGGTTCCAACACCCCCCATACTACTTCGGGTGAGACATCAGTCTGCGCTTCGCGGACTATTGCTGAAAGGGCCAGTAGTACAGGGATTTGTTTGGCTAATTAACTCCGAACCTAGGTTAGGCCCCAACAAGCCAACACAAGGCTACAGAGAAACTAATTAAGAAGAAGAATGAGGACATTGTGGATTTAAAGAAGAACTTAAAATTGCCTCATTCAGAGAATTCATAGATAAAACAAGTCCTTGAAAGGAAAACCCAACAAGAAGAGATGATGGACCTTATTCTGCAATTGAATGATCAATTGAAAGAGATGGAGAAGGAGTTGGACAACTTAATATAGTTGAAACAAGACAACCTTGAGACTACCACTTCCACTTCCATTCCAACAGTCACTACTGTAGTACCATGCACCTTGGCAGCTTCATTGACTCCTACAGCTCCACTGGCCACAACACTTCCAACTGCAACAACATCTACATCAACAACAGGTTCGACATCAGTAGTAACCCAACCAGGTGATGGGGCAAGCAAGTTGGTCAAAGAAATGGAGGACAAGTCAATTCAGACCACATAGACAAATAAGCTTAAAGAAAATATAACAAGTTTGGAAAATGACAATAAGCTTGCACAGATTATGCACAAGGAGGAAGTTTAGAAGTCAACCAGGTTGATTGAATGGATGAAAGAGCTTAGAAAAAGAGATAACATTAAAGGAGCCACTTGGCCAATCCAAATAACAACTATGGGCCAATATCATTGACTCTGTTAATGATATTTGGCGATCCATTCAAGTCATATTTGAACAAAGTGACTTATTCAAAGAGGCTACATAAGCAATACAAAGAGTTAAGGAAAAACTAGGAGACATGCCAGAAGAAGCCACTAGAATAATCCATTTCCTTAACTCTAAAAAAAATATGAGTTGCAGGAGCTAGACATACTTGATAGGACTGGAAAAATACTAGAAGTAAAAAAGGTGCTCACTAAGAGGAATTTAATGATGAACGTTGAGGATAAATGCCAAACCATGCAGCTGGCTAGAGAGGTTCGTGGTTAAGTTTGATGTTTTGAGGCAGAAAGGTTTGCCAAATCCCTTGGTGATAAATGACAAGTTGATGCCACAAGAAGAATACAATAGAATAATCAGAGAGGTGGCAAGGGATCAGGGAAATACTTCCTCTATGAAGGGGATGCCTACTGGAAATGTTCTATATTAGACATTTGAGAACTTGTTTTACCTCCAACATGAGGTAAAACACCTTTTTGTAAATAAACCCACTTTTGCCGAGTACACAGAAGTAGATGAAATTCACAGGAGGATGGTAAATATTCAATTACCATATGTAGACACATGGGAGAATTTAAATGACTTGCTATAAAAATGCATAGTCAAAGTAAAAATGCACAGTCAAAGTGAAAATGCACAGTCAAAGTGAAAAATCACAGTAAAAGAAAAGTAACAAGCCAGCTAGATGAAAGAGTATCAGGTGAAAGTCTATTAGTTAAAGAAAGCACAAAGTAAAAAAGAGTAGTCAGCGTGAAGACAAACAACAAGGTAGAGAATAAATAACAAAATATCAGAGCATAAAGATAACACAACCAAATAAATAGGGGAAACATGCAGTAGTTGAACATCTGTCTCTATCTTCTTGAATGAAGATATTTCTTTTTCCTAGTTTAATTCCCAAAATAGTTTGGGATATTTTGTAAACTATTTTTGTATAAATACTTCATAATTCGAAGTATTGGGTGTGGATTGCTATACATTTGTAGAGTTGTATTGATCAGAAACTTGAGGGTTATTGTACCAATTTTTCAAGTCAGCAGATTGGACTGAATAATAAAGAGATTTCATTACAGGATTCATGTGTTGAGCTATTACAGTGAAGTATTTTCTTTTGTCAAATTTTTTATCTTCTTATGAATTTCATAAACTTACATGTTATCTAAAGTGAATGAATTAACTGGAAATTTATTTCAGAATTTGTTTAAGTACACTGTCTTAAACAATTAATCATTTCTATGTTTTATTCTGATATTCAGACCTGAGAATCCTTAATTTCTCTCCCATCCTGGTTGACCTCTTTCACTTCTTTCATAATCCGGCTTAAGGAACCCTTAATTTATCTTTGGATTCGATTGAAACCAACTTCACCATCCAACCTTAAGATCTGAAATTACTCTGCTACCTTTCCCTGTAGACACTATTTTTAGAACTTTATCCAGTTTTGTTTGCTTGACATTTGACCCCATAACCCAATGGTAAAAGACATCCCTCTATCTAGTTAAGTAGGTGATCTCACTAGTAAATCCAAATCAAAACCAAAGTACAATCATAAATAGCCTAAAATCAAATAACTAAAGTAAAGTTAAATCATAAAGAGAGAGCCCTCTCTTAGAATTAGGAAGGCTAGATCCTAATCTCTACAGTAGGTTTGTGGTTTCCTCTATCATTTCTTTTATGACAACTCTAGAGAAATTTTGGAGTGATAACATATTGGTGACCATACTGGGGATTTCAATCCTCAGTGTAATAAAAATTTAATGAAAATATTAAATATCATATTTTTCCCCTTAAAGTCATTTTAGAGTTGTTGTAAAAATGTTTCAAAAAACAATTAAAAAATTAAAATTCTGGCTCTCAAAAAGACTCAATATACGAGGGAAAATCCAGATCTAAACCCTGCTAGAATAGTTGTTGACCTTGATAGAATTTTAAGGAAACCAAAAAAGGTAGAAACTCAAGGAAGTAGTAGTCAGATAGTTAAAGAAAATTTACTCCCCCAAGAATTATCAAGTTTAGAGGATATTTAGTTTGATCTGTCATTTGAGCTTTCTTTATTTAGAACCAAATCAGAAAATTCAATTCATGAAACTGTAATAGATTTTAATTTTATTCAATTCATTGAGTCAAAAAAGGTGCCTATACATTCAGATTTAGATCAACTTGTTTTGAATACTTTTGATAAACTAGAAGCTTTAACCTCAACCTTGATGAGCCATATAGATGATGCCTATCTTCAACAATCAGTTGAATTAGCTGCCCTCACTATTGCTGCCTCTGAACTTTCTACAAAATCTTCAAATATTGTAAATACACCTTCTTTTACTACCACTTCACCTATAATATCCACCACAGTTCATTCCGCTAAACCATTCATTCCTCAACTTCCTCTTCAACCAAACACCTCAAGTTCATCTCCAGCCATTTCAAGTCCCTGTTCAAACACCACTACTTTTCTCCCTAGTCAAACCAAAATATGAGCCATGGCAAACAAATATGCACCTTTGATCTTACAAGCATAGCTCCATGCCATGCCCCAACATTATGAAAGCAAAATATTTCTTTTTGATACTATTGGTCAATATACTGCCCAACAACATGTGAACAAAATCACTGATTACTTTGAATTGCATGAAATCGATGAGTCTGATGTCCAAATGAGGTTATTTTCCTAAGCATTGACAAGAGAAGTTAAAAAATGGCTCAAAGGTTTACCAGCTAATCATATTACAAATTTATCTGCTTTTCATAGATTCTTTATTAATAGATGGGAAAGGAAGAAAAACCCTCTGCAAATACTATCTAAATATAATAACATTAGAAAAGCTCTTAATGAATCAGTTCAAGATTATTATACTAGGATCAACAGTATCTACAACGCAATCCCTAGTAATAGTAAACCTCCACCAGACCTGGGATTAATCAAATTTCCTGATGGTTTTGACACTGACATGTCATATCAGTTAAGGGAAAGAAACCCTAAAATATCAGAACAAATGTAAAGTAATGTTGTTAGCGTAGAAGCAAATTTATTAGCTAAGAAAGCTAAGATGAAAAATGAAAAAAGAGTTGTCATTAAAAGAGGGAAATTCCACTTCATATGGTAAAATAGATAGTTTAACTAAGAATGTAAAAATGATAATGGATAGATTAGAAAACATGGAAAGAAAATCTCAATGGGAAAATCAACAACCACCCATAATAAGAAACCCCAGCTTTAGGAAGAATCCTAACACTGGAAAGTACAATACCAGATCAACAGATTAGACCTGTTTTCTAAGAAAACTATGTTGAGGGTTCACAAAACCATGAAGAGGAAGAGGATACCCAGATAAATCTGTTAGGGATAAAAAAAAAAAAGATATTGTTTTTCTTACTCAGGAAGAACAAGAAATGTACATGTTACAAAAATTGAAATTAGAATCCGGGGAATCCTTTAACTATAAACAAGGCTATGAATCTCCTATTTATGAGGTCCACAAATAGTACAACCTTAGAAGCAAAAAGTGTTGGAAATAATACTGAGAGGGGGGGTGAATCAGTATTATCACATCAATAAAACTTTTTCATTTCCATATTCAGATTCATATATGCTACTTCCACAACTTCTTATGATTCAGCTAGTTGATCCTTAATGAGTGCATTAGAACATTATCAACCATATTAACAGTAAACAGGTGCAGTAAAATAGAACAGATCATCACACAAAATCCACACACATGAACACCATGATATAAGGTGGAAACCCAATGTGGGTGAAAACCACCTGCTGCAATATGTATCTATCTTCTTTCAATTAGAAACTTCTTTTTACAATTGTACTGGTGCAGTCCTTTACCAGTACGCAGGCTGCAAGCTGCAAAGAGCTACAACCCTCTCTCATTTTCCAGACTCTCCTGGAAGGGAGCTACAACCCCCTTAGCTCTTGCACTAGCCAAGATACTAGTACATAGGTGCTGGCCTACATAAGGCTACAA
>APFE031081618.1:0-35455 GCA_000404065.3 Pinus taeda | reverse complement strand
AGGTGGAACGATCAATGAAGCGGGAAGGGGAGAATACAGGGGGATTTAGTGAGGAGGGGATGACGTGGGGTTTGGGGGGTTAGGGCGGTTGGAGGAGGTCTAAGGGGAGGAAGCGACGAAGGAGGAACAGGCGAAAGATGAGAGGTATGAGGATGCAGGGGTGGTGAAGTTGGAGGAGGTGTGAGGTAGAGGATTGGGAGGAGGGGGGAACAGGTGGAAGAAGAGGAGGAGGATGAGGCAGAGGTGGGGGTGGTGAAGGAGGAGGAGAAGAGCTAAGAGGTGGAAGAGGCAGAGGGGCAATAGGTGGAAGAGGAGGTGGAGTGGGAGCGAGACTCAGAGGAGAGGGAATGGATGAGGTAGAAGGGCGACAAAGGAGGAGGTGAAGGGGGAGGGAGATAAGGTGGCAGGAGGGGGTGAGTAGGTGGAGGAGGGTCGGGTTGGGAGGGGTGGTACGGTTGGAGGAGGGGTAGGAGGAGGCGAGGGAGGTGAAGGTGGAGGAGATGTTGGGAGGAGGACTGGGAGGATGGGGGAAGAGGTGGCAGAAGAGGTGGAGGAGGAGAGGTATGGCAGGATGGGGAGGGAGGGGGGGGTGAGGAGGAGGTGGAAGAGGAAATGGTGGGAGGTGGAGGAGGAGGAGGGAAAGGAAGAGGTTGAGGGGGAAGACGCGTAGGTGGAGGAGAAGGTTAGGGAGGAGAGAGGCACCACGGGATGCAGAGTGGAGTGCGAGGGTGACAAGGTTGATGGTAGAGATGGAGGAGGAAGAGGCAGATGAGGAGGGCAAGAAGGGGCAGGATGGGGGGTAAGGAGGATGGGTTAGAGGGGGAAGAGAGGAATGTGTAAGAGGCAGAGGAGAAGAGAAGGAGAAAAATAGTTGTAAAGAAAAAAATCATCTTGTTTGAAATTCTCCTTGGAAATTAATGTAGGGAGGGTATTCTCTAAGTGAACCTACAATTTTAGTGTGGTGTACACGTGTAAGTGTGGAGAATTAAATAGGTTATAACATTCTAGAACAACAATTCTAAACTAAACTTTAAAACAATAATGAGAAAGGAGGCTTTCCTCAACAATGTTAAGATAATTAAATTTCACAAGAATTCCTTGCATACCTCCAGTGTCATACCTTGAGGAAACGACATTGAGATTAGCATCCCATCTCCATCACTTCCATTGTAACTTACTAATTGTGCTACCATATTCCATCAAATGATCAATTGAGCTTGCTCTTAAAACAATTCCACACGACCTTGGAAACTAATAGGAATCACAGACCTTGCGTTGCTATGAAATCTACATGAAGTGATATGGCTTTGTACAGGGAAATTATGTAAAGGATGCCAACAAAAGAAGAGAAATTATCTCCTTTATCCACTCACAATGTCCAACACTTGAAGTTTTCTATCCAAAACCTAACAATGCAATTATGCTTCCTACTTTTGATTTTCTTAAATACGAAAAAAATTAAGTAGGTGAATTAAAAGAAGCGAACGATTTAATTTTGGTTTAAATAAATAATTACAAAATAAAATTATGAAAATAAACTATTGTTTAAATAGAAAAATGTAGGATGGTGACCCTCAAATTTAGTAGGCTGATTCCATTCTATGAGTTGTCCCAATCTTTTTCTTCATATATAGAATAAAAATAGATTCCAAAATGAAATGTAGATAACTTATGAACAACCAACAATGTGTTTGGTCATTATTTAGTATTACTAACATCGTATTGTAAATTAAAAATTAGTGTTATAATTCAAAAAGGAAAGAGTAAAATTTTACAGATCGAAAAAACAAATAACATTCTCTTACAAAATATGACATTTTATAAAAAAGCATATAAATATCATAATTACATTTTGAAATATATTTTTTTATATATTTATTCGCTCATATCTAAAAAAATAATAAAGTTTTATAAGGTTTTATTTACTTATTTTATAAAATTTAATGATAAAAAATTAATTTTATGAAATTATTTATTGTAAAATAATTTTAATTACCATGGGGAAGTTGTGGGATTATGTTGTGAAACCTATATATAAGAGAATATGATGTGTGGAATAAAGACCTAGTATACTAATTTTTTTCTTTTTGTAATCCACATTAAAATTATGGCCAATTAGAATCCTGCAACTAAAATATCTTAGTTATATTTTTGATGTATTTATTTGAAATGTAGAAATCACTAAGAAACATCCATGCTTGTAATTTTATTTCAAATTGGTAAAAGATTCTTCAATGCTTTAGTTTATCTTCCTTACACAAGAATTTTTACACTCTTTGTTACTTCCTTATTTCTAATATAAGTGTTTTATGACTGGAAGTCTAGTTTGAATAAGTTGGCAAGAGAGAGGTGGTACATGTATTTAAAGACTTCTAATTAGGATTTAAAGGGTTCTTAATGACTATAACTTCAAAAAAGAGGAAACATTTGGATAGGTAATAAGAGTAATTAAACAATTGTATTAAAGTTTGTTAGCTATGGCATGGGAAGAAAGTAGCAATAACTCCTGTATACAATTCAGACTTATGTGATTATCAAGGGTTGATCCAAAAATGGAATTCATGCATAAGGGATATTGTGTGGTTGGAATGCATGTGGTGAGTAGGTAAATAAAATTTTAGTGTAAACCTTTTAACAAAGTTTAAATTCAAAATTTGGACGTCATAGAAGGAACCTCTAACTAGAAAATGACCACATGGAATTATCTGAGAGAGTAATAACTCCACTGAATTGGATTTATAACTGTTGATATTGCTAGAAAAATGTAGCTCCAATAGGAGATTGCTAGGAAAAAACTTTGTAGGGTTTGGAGTGAGGATTAAATTTGCAAAAGAAAGACCTGTGGATCTTTGAAGAAGATTGTTTTCTAAGATATCATGTGCTGGGATGATGAAGATGATGAGTTATTGGAGGAAGGAGAGGACATTTTAGAAGAAATGATGGGATATAGATAGAAGTGCTAGTGCTTTCTGCACATCCAGCTTCCTCCGAGAATCTCCAAATTGGAATAAAGATGAAGGATTTACCTTATGAATGCTATGATAAGCACTATTTATCCTAACAATAATAGGAGGAAAAATACAATAAAGGTGAAATTGGAGATAACTGTCCATCAATATGGGCCCATAAAAAAAGTAAAATGGTGAATCCCACGTATGTTTGGTAGAGTATGAGTTATCATATTTAATGGTTGATGTAGTCAAGTATAACACAAGAATATCTCAGAGTTCTCACTGAAAAGGAATTTAATCACCCTTGATGTACAAGGGTCACATGTACGAATAGAGAAAATAGAGAGAGTAGTGAAGGATAGTATAATAGCTCTTAGTAGGACAAAGATTGTTTGAAAAACACAAACCTTGATAAATTCCTGAAGGGAGGAAATATATATCTTCTTCATAACTGGGAGGAAGATAACTAAGATATTCAATTATTAGGTACCACGTAGTATAAAAAAAATTTTGGGCTAACATTTAGAGTGGCTTAATTTTCTGTGATTTTTCAAAAGAATACAATTTGTTAATTTTTATTTTATCTAAAGATGGTTTGCCCAAAATTTATACTATAAAAATATTTTAGCTTAAAAATCATTAGGAATATCAATACTTTTAAGAAAACATAACCAAACATGTTATATTATGCATAATAGGGAGGAGTAAGAATAACCAAGGTTTATAAAAAAAAATAAAAAAACATCCTTAAAATTTCCCCTACTTGATAGAACCCTTATAGAAGAAATAAAAATGGTTCTAGTTAAACACGAGGAAAATATATAAAAAAATTAAGTGAGTAGAAAGGAAGAAAACATGAAACATTGTTGATTAAAACTAGCATATGGGGATAATCAATGGAGAATAAAGTTGTATCTCATTCAAATTTTGCAATTTGTGAGTCTCTATGACATATTATTCATGACAATCCTCAATGCAAACAATGTGTACTTTTCATGATGTTTTATCTTTTAAACAAGAAAATTCACAATTCAACTAAATACACACTTACGCAATTTCAAATAAACAAACAAAAATGGTACAATTTCAATTCAAAATATAAGCATAAATACATAAAACATTTTCGAAAGCACAAACATATATATACAATTTTGAATAAGTAAATATATATCATACCATTCAGAATTCAACCAAAAAAATTATATATTATATATTACTTATTTAATTATATAAATATATAAAATGTTAAATAATGCAATACAAGAAAAAAAGCTTAAAAAACTAATGAATAGCAAATAAAAAACAAATGGTTTGTTAATTACAGAGATATTTGACGTTTTTCAATGCATTGTGTAACATTGTGTTTGTGGAGAACTTTCAAAAGAAGTTAAAAAGTGAGTGCATTTTGGTTTAAATGCAGTTGTGATAAGTGTTATGATATAAATGGATGATAATTGAAGTGTGAAATGACATGTTTTAAATATAAAAGTTGCAAAGTAAAATCTACCTTAAAAAAATGTAATTTCATGGGTATGAGTTTAAAGAAAATTAATCGACAAAACAAAAAATACATAGTAAATAAATAAAATATGAGATAAGATGAGAGTTATTTTGATGATACAATTATTTTTATTTTTAAAACCCACCATAGGCTTCTCCACCCAGTGTGTGAAAGTAAAAGTAACAGAGATAAATTTCATTTTATCTAGCTTTAACTATCTCCCGGAAAAACGTGTACGAATGGTAGAGGACCGCCATTTCAAATCTACGCGGACTAACTAATACCAGAGACCGCAGTAGGAATGGTAAATGTGCGGTTGTTGAGTTGAATCCCGAAGAAGGCAAAGGTTGTAATGTAATGTAACTGATTGTGGAGGATTGAAGCGAAAGAGGGCTAGGGTTATATATAACAGAGAATTTCCAATTGACGCAAAAGAGGGCTATATATAACAGAGAATTCCCAATTGATGCGAAACTGATTGCGGAGGATTGAAGCGAAAGAGTGTTATATATAACAGAGAATTCCCAGTTGACGCAGAAGAGGTTATTATTAATTTAAAAGCTTCTGCCTTAAATCCATGGCAGATGCATATGGCGGCACAAGGGTAATAGAAATTATTGAGGAGGAAATGGAGGCTTAAATCCATGATCCATGGCTGATGAACATAGCACAAGGGAAATAGAAATTACTAGGGTGGAAATAGAGGCTTAAATCCATTGCTGGTGCACACAGTACAAGGGAAACAAAAATTACCGAGGAGGAAATAGAGGGTTAAATCCACGGCTGATGCACAACGACAATAGAAATTATTGAGGAGGAAACAGAGGCATTATTGAGGAGGAAATAGAGGCTTAAATACATGCCTGATGCACAAGGGTAAAATTATTGAAGAGGAAACAGAGGCTTAAATCCATGGCCGATGCACAAGGGTAAAATTATTGATGAGGAAACATATTCTTAAATCCATGACCAATGCAAATGGCTCAATACACAACAAGTGAGTAGAGAAAAAACAAAAACCCGGCAAAGAAGGAACACAATACACAACAACCATGGGTTGAACTAATAAAAAAAAAAGAGGTTATAGAGGAAAACCAAATACAAAGCTATGAGAAGTCATTTAAAAACCCAGTCCCAGTCGTGCTTGAATTCGCAAGGGATAAATTGGGGCAATGAAGGAAAAATTAAATTTGATAGAAATTATTGAGGAAGCAGAGCCTTAAATTCAATATAAAAATGGCTCAATACACAACAAGTGAGTAGAGAAAAAACAAAAACCCAGCAAACAAAGAACACAATACACAACAACCATGGGTTAAACTAATAAAAAAAAAAAGAGGTTATAGAGGAAAACCAAATACAAAGCTATGAGAAGTCATTTAAAAACCCAGTCCCAGTCGTGCTTGAATTCGCAAGGGATAAATTGGGGAAATGAAGGAAAAATTAAATTTGATAGAAATTATTGAGGAAGCAGAGCCTTAAATTCAATATAAAAATGGCTAAAGAAAAGTCATCTCTACATACCTCTTCAGCGAGGTAGGTTTTGACTTTGAACAACAACAATGTTAACCACCTCTTTCATTTTTTCATTCATTTCCCCGCAACGTCATCCTTTAATTCATTCGAATACCACCAAACAAGTTACAAGGCAATTTACGTTCATACCTGATGCAGGAGCATCCAGCTCACCATAATTGGGCAAAATTCCAACCAGGTTCAAAGGCTATTGATCGATTGGATTGTTTAAATTTTTGCTGTAATAATTTTTCTTTTAGTTTGTTTTACAGAGTCAGTGAATTTAGACATCTCTTTTTACTTCAGTTAGAATTACTGTAGCTCAGTTATTAGTTAAGGAATGGTCTGTTAAATTAGGGAAATAAGAACCAACTGTTCCTCCAAGTCTTGAAGTGCCAAGTGATTATAATTATTAACAAAAATAGTATTTCTGTAACCATATTCTATATCAGTTGCATTAACTGTAAAGATCAACTGAAAATAGAGAAATATAAACAAATCAAATGTAAGAGGAGAGGGTTCAGTTGAATGATAAGAGAAGAGAAATAGAGACAGTCAGAAGCATTCAAAAAAGCAAGTTATTTGTCCATCTGTATCATCTTTATTAATATTTGCCCAAATGAATTTTTTTTCTTTACGGCCTGATAAACTACCATACAATTAATATTTATCAAATTGTTGTTGCAAGCATTCAAATATGGATCACAGTGAAATATTAAACAACCGGATGAAGTCTGAGTAATCTACAGTCACAAATGACAGACAGCCATACATTTATTTAACATTGTTTTTGCACACAGTCGAATAGGAATCTCAGCATATAACACCCAGAAATCAAAGGTGAAGAAATTGCGTAAAAGAGTCAACCGTTTCCAGTGTTCGAAGTCATAAAGAGAAATCACAGAACAGAGGTGGTATACAAATTTAAAGAGGTAACGACGCTGTATGTTTTATTTTCCTTTCATAAATTTCATTTTATAAAGTCGAAGGACCACAAATACAGTGACTATTGTTGAAGCCAGAACGACTCCATTGAAAAAACAAAGTCCGCTACCATACATAGATTAAAGTACGACATATAGTCGAAAAAACTTTATAAACCAGAAAACCATGAACTAGGGTTTGACAAAACCGACCGACAACGAATCCCATCTCTTGTAAAACTTAATACAGGAGCAAACGAAAGAAATACAACCAAGTTAAATTCATACAGCGACCGAAAGACCTGAGCAAGATCACAAAACCTTAACATTAAGCAAAACTACAACCAGACGTTTGGGATTGAGGCCTACTCAAGAAAATAAGCGACTGTACAAGCTAAATACTGGAGGATACGCCGCCCAGGTTTCCAACAGCGACCTGCAAACATCAACCCATCTACATTACAACGAAAGCAGCGAGGGGAATTCCAAGAAAAAGTGTGAACGCCTTTGGAGAATTAGAAATACAGTGAAATTACCTGGGAGAGCGAAGCCGAATACAACCGTGTGACATCCTGAAGAATTTGGGTGACTGTAGACTAGAGGAACAAAGTGGGTTAGTTCCAGAAAGAGAAGCCGAGCAAGATTGGAACAGGGACAGGAGTATTTACCTATTCCAAATGAAGGACGCGCGCCCGAAAAGTCTTGTGCTCCAAGGCAAATACAGTGCCGCACTGTGAGAGACCCAACCAACAGCAAGCAGATAATACCCAACAAGATTCGAACCAGAGACAACAAGGTTCCAAGAAAACACAGCAAAACCACAGTGATTTCCAGAGACGGCTACAAAACCTCGAGCAAGAACCACGAGATACACATAGACAACAAGATATAACAACCAACAACAAGTGCTTAACAAATACCTTAAGAAATCCGCGCATGTAAGGAAGGAAAGAACAGAAATACTCACCGAGGTCAAACCACAGAACCGAGCCGAATAGCCATCAAAACCAATCACCATTTTCATTAAAATTGCAAGCAGGTTGAATAGAGGAGGGGCGAAGTTTTTCCTGTACAAAGAGTTTCACATACCAACAGAGCAGAGTATATAGCATTCTACAGAAGAAACCCAAAAATCCTCGACCAGAACAGATAACCTCAGAGCGGAAATAATGAATGAACAATCCAGAACATGCCATAATGAACAAGGGTTAAGGCGCGAAGGGCAAGCGGGAGCAGTCTCGAGACGGAGTACAGATATTTACTGCAGACATTAACTCTCCAGCTACCAACTCACATAAAAATCCCACGGACAAACACAGTTAATATTTTTATTTGCCACGTATACATTTTCCTTCTGCGTGTAAAGTGTAAAGTGTAGGCCTTTTGGGATGGGTTACCCCAGAGTGGTATCAGAGCATTGAGTTAAAGAGATTTGAAAAAAAATGGATGTAGGTAGACGAGCATGAGGCTGAGGTTCTCGTAGAATGGCAGATGAGGCATTACGAGAAGAACTCAGAGTTCTTACTGCTCGTTTGGAACCAGTAGAGGCGGGCAAGAGAAGAGATCCAGAAATGGGCGATGTGAGTGAAGAAGAAGTAGAAGTGGCAGCAGATGGACCTGAAGGTGAATCAACAGAAGTGAAATTACTGAAGTCTATCTTATTGTCGAACAACAGACCAAAACCAGAACTTCCGACATACGATGGTAGTTTGTCTATTGATGTTGTGTTAGATTGGATTAGTGAGATGGACAAGTATTTTGAATGTGAGGAAGTTAGTGAAGACTGTAGAGTCAAATTTGCAACAACAAAGCTGAAAGGACACGCAACTCTGTGGTGGGATAGTGTCCAGAATGAGAGGAAGAGGTTGAACAAAACACCGATTAAAACTTGGACAAGGATGGTCGCTAAATTGAAGGGTAGATTTCTGCCAAGGGATTATCAAATCGCATTACATAGACAGGTACAGAACTTGAGACAGATGGGACTGACTGTGAAAGAGTATACAGAGGAATTCTACCGAGTGCATTTGCGAGACGGATATACAGAGGATACGACAGAAAGGACAACCAGATATGTTAATGGACTAAGGATGGATAATTTGGATGAAATAAGTATTTTGTCTCCAAATAATACTGAGGAGGCATACCAGAGCGCAATCAAAGCACAGGAGAAAATTAACCGAAGACAGAATGCCTGGAGAGGGCGAGGGTCTACCAGAGGGAGAGGCCAGTCCTATGGCAGGGGCCGGACTACCAACAATAGTGAGGAAGCTAGCAGTTTGAGGACTTCGGGAACAGAAGAAAAAGGAGATGGAACGAGAGGTGGCAGATCGTTCCAACGCAGCAGAGGAAAGGGCCATGGAAGGGGAACTGGTTATCAATGCTATAGATGCCACAAGTGGGGGCACCGTTCGTTTGAGTGCCCAGAAATAGATTTAGCTGGACAGCGAGGCGCGTATGTGGCGCAACCAGAGGAAACAACAACACCCCCTCAAGAGGCAGAGAATGCCCCAGAAACGGGAGAAGCTTATTGCTGCATAAGGTATTACTGAAACCAGTTGATGAGAGTGTTGAACAGACGCAGCGGAAAGCTCTGTTCAGGACAATTTTCAAATCATAGGGTAAGTGTTGTAAGATGATAATCGACCGTCGAATTACGGACAATTTGGTATCCACGGAAATGGTGGAAAAGTTGGGGCTGAACCGTTTAAAACACCCCAGTCCGTATAGAGTTTCATGGTTACAAAAGGGGCACCAGTTACTGGTGGACGAGCAAAGTGAGGTTGAATTTCAAATAGGTCGATATAAGGATAAAATTATTTGTGACATCATGCCGATGGACGCATGTCACATATTATTGGGAAGGCCTTCGCAATATGATAGGAAGGTGACACACGATGGAGTGATGAACTGTTATAAGTTGGAGAAAGATGGGGTCAGGCATACCCTTGTGTCTATCAGAGAAGAGAAGGAAACAACTGAAGCAAATGAAACCAAAGCATTGCTAATGAGCGGAAAACAGTTTTTAAAACAGGTTGAGAATAGTGAAATAAGTTATGTTGTAGTCAAAAAGACAAGGACAGTCCTCTTACATACAAAGATAATAGATTTACCCATGGAAATACAATGAATGTTGGAAGAATTTACAGATATTGTAGTGGACGACTTGCCAGACAAGTTACCCCCCAAGCGGAGTATCAGCCACCATATTGACTTTATACCCGGAGCCAGCTTACCAAATAAAGCAGCCTATCGAATGAGCCCCAAGGATAATGAGGAAATCAGGAAACAGGTGCAAGAACTATTGGACAAAGGTTTAATCAGAGAAAGTTTGAGCCCATGTGCTGTGCCAACAATCCTCTCCCCCAAGAAGGGAGGAGAGTGGTGGATGTGCACCGATTCTAGGGCCATCAATAAAATCACCATCTGGTACAGATATTCGTTACCGCGTATGGATGATATGATGGACTGTTTAAGTGGGGCAGATTACTTCTCAAAAATAGACTTAAAAAGCGGATATCACCAGATTCGGATACGAGAAGGAGACGAGTGGAAAACAACTTTTAAAACAAATGAGGGATTATACGAATGGCTGGTTATGCCATTCGAGTTGAGCAATGCACCCAACACATTCATCAGGCTCATGAATGAGATGTTGAAGGAGTATATTGGGGAACTTGTAATATTTTATTTAGATGACATCCTTATTTTCAGCAAGACGAAAGAAGAACACTTTTGGCATGTGTGCAAAGTGTTGGAAAAACTACAGCAGAACAAGTTATTAATAAATTTAAAGAAATGTACGTTTCTACAAAGAGAATTAATTTATTTGGGATTTGTGATAGCAAGAAAACGAATTAAAAATGGATCCGGAAAAGATAACAGCAATAGTAAATTGGCCGTCATCGAAAAATTTATTCGAGGTACGTAGTTTCCATGGATTGGCAAGTTTCTAGAGAAAGTTTATTAAGAATTTTAGTGGAATTTGTGCTCCTATGTTAGAGACCATGAAAAATGCCAGCCAACCTTTTCGATGGACAGAAGCAGCAGAAAAAAATTTTCAACTATTGAAAAGGAAGATTACGGAAAGACCGATTCTCAGGCTACCAAATTTTCAAAAATTATTTCAGTTACGTTGTGATGCTAGTGGAACAGCGATCGGGGCTGTACTCAGTTAGGAGGACAGGCTTGTAGCATTTTTCAGCGAAAAGATGAATGAGAGTAGGCAGAAGTACTCCTCATATGACAAAGAATTTTTCGCACTGGTATAGGCTTTAAGACACTGGAGGCATTATTTGTTAGGGAACGAGTTCGTGCTATTTTCAGACAATTCTGCATTGCAATATGTAATGCAGCAGCACAAACTCAATCATAAACATGCCAAATGGGTGGAGTACTTACAGAGTTTTAATTTTGTACTGAAACATATTAGTGGACAAGCAAACAAGGTGGTCGATGCATTAAGTAGAAAAGCTCTACTTTTGGAGGAGAGTGATGTACAGGTTTTGGGTTTTGAACATTTACGAGATCTTTACAAAACAGATTCAGATTTCAGACAAGCCTATGAGGAGTGCCAAAACCCTTTGATAAGGGGTAATAGTCCTTGGTTATATTACAATATATAGGAAAAATTGCTATTTAAGGGAGGACAATTGTGTATCCCCAACTGTTCCATGAGGGAGAACATTATTTGCGAAAAACATAGCGGGGGTTTGGCTGGACACTTCGGTATAGATAAAACCTTGGAGCAACTTAGTAATTTCTATTTTTGGCCAAGAATGCGACGATACGTACAACATTTTGTGATGAAGTGTAAGGTGTGTCAATTAGCGAAGGGACACTGCTAGAACACAGGATTATATAAGCAATTACCTGTTCCAGGCAGACCTTGGGATTCAGTTAGTCTAGATTTTGTTTTGGGACTGCCAAAAACGTAGAAAGGTTATGATTCAGTGATGGTAGTGGTGGATCGTTTCTAAAAAATGGCACATTTCATACCTTGTCGGAAAACTAGTGACGCCACTCACGTGGCCCACTTGTTTTTTAATGAGATTGTTAGGTTACACGGGTTGCCAACAACCATCCTATCAGACACGGACGTGAAGTTCACGGGACGTTTTTGGCGTACCTTATGGAAAAAAATGAACACCCAATTAAGCTATAGTTCTGCTTATCACTCGCAAACCAACAGGTAGACATAGGTTGTGAACAGAAGTTTAGGAAACCTGTTACAAAACTTAGTCGGGGAGAATTCACGTATGTGGGACCGAGTTCTAGCGCAAGCAAAGTTTGCTTATAACAATTCGCCAAATCATAGCACGGGTCTCAGTCCCTTTCAGATCCTATATGGCATGCACCTTTGTGGAGTGCATGAACTTCGAGATCTTGGTTTACAGGAACGACAGAGTGCAGGTGGAGAAGATTTTGCTAATGCAATGAGGGATTTACACGAACAGGTGAAAGCAAAGTTATAGGACAACAGCTCAAAATATAAACAACATGAAGATCTAAAGAGAAGAGAAGTTCATTTTGAGGTGGGGGACGAAGTCCTGGTACACTTGCGTAAGGAACATTTCCCTAAGGGTACGTACAATAAACTAAAGTACAAAAAGATAGGACCTTGTAAGATCTTGCGAAAATTTTCGACAAATTCCTACGAAATACAACTACCACCCGGAATAGGCATTTCACCTATCTTCAATGTGGCAGATCTGTTTCCGTATAGAGGCAATCTGATGGAGGAAAAGAAAGATGGACCCAGACAATCTACGCGGAACACCCAGGAAGACGGAGAAACTTGGAAAAGGCAGATGCCTTATGCCCAACCCCCTGAGATCGAAGGCATCCTCGAAACTCAGGTAGTTAGACTTACTCGATGGAAAAATTATTTTCAGTACCTGGTCAAGTGGAAGAACCGTCCGATTGAGGACAGCTCATGGCTTGATCCCAGGCAGATTGGAAAAACAGGAACGTCGGTCGAGGAGCTCATGAACTAGAGTCATGATCTCTTTTCACCCCGAGAGCCTGATGCAGGAGCATCCAGCTCACCGTAATTGGGAAAAATTCCAACCAGGTTCAAAGGCTATTGATCGATTGGATTGTTTAAATTTTTACTGTAATAATTTTTCTTTTAGTTTGTTTTACAGAGTCAGTGAATTTAGACATCTCTTTTTACTTCAGTTTGAATTACTGTAGCTCAGTTATTAGTTAAGGAATGGTCCGTTAAATTAGGGAAATAAGAACCAACTGTTCCTCCAAGCCTTGAAGTGCCAAGTGATAATAATTATTAACAAAAATAGTATTTATGTAACCATATTCTATATCAGTTGGATTAACTGTAAAGATCAACTGAAAATAGAGAAATATAAACAAATCAAATGTAACAGGAGAGGGTTCAGTTGAATGATAGCAGAAGAGAAATAGAGACAGTCAGAAGCATTCAAAAAAGAAAGTTATTTGTCCATCTGTATCATCTTTATTAATATATGCCTAAATGAAATTTTTTTCTTTACGGCCTGATAAACTACAATAAAAATAATATTTATCAATTTTTTGTTGCAAGCATTCAAAAATGAATCACAGTCAAATATTAAACAACCGGATGAAGTCTCATTAATCTACAGTCGCAAATGACAGACAACCATACATTTATTTAACATTGTTTTTGCACACTGTCGAATAGGAATCTCGGCATATAACACCAAGAAATCAAAGGTGAAGAAATTGCGTACAAGATTCAATGATTTCTAGTGTTTGAAGTCATAAAGACCAATCACAGAACAAAGGCAGAATACAAATGCAAAGAGGTAAGGATGTTGTATATTTTCTTTTCCTTTCATAAATTTCATTTTATAAAGTCAAAGGACCACAAATACTGTGACTATTGTTAAAGCCAAAACGACTCCATTGAAAAAACAAAGTCCGCTACCATACATAGAGTAAAGTACGACATATAGTCGGAAAAACTTTATAAACCAGAAAACCCTGAACTAGGGTTTGACAAAACCGACCGACAATGACTCCCATCTCTTGTAAAATTTAATACAGGAGCAAACGAAAGAAATACAACCAAGTTAAAGTCATACAGCGACCGAAGGACCTGAGCAAGATCACAGAACCTTAACATTAAGCAAAACTACAACCAGACATTTGGGATTGAGGCCTACCCAAGAAAATAAGCGACTGTACAAGCTAAATACTGGAGGATACGCCGCCTAGGTTGCCAACAGCGACCTGCAAACATCAACCCATCTACATTACAACGAAAGCAGCGAGGGGAATTCCAAGAAAAAGTGTGAACGCCTTTGGAGAATTAGAAATACAGTGAAATTACCTGGGAGAGTGAAGCCGAATACAACCATGTGACATCCTGAATAATTTGGGTGACTGTAGACCAGAGGCGAAAAGTGGGTTAGTTCTAGAAAGAGAATCCGAGCAAGATTAAAATAGGTTCAGGAGTATTTACCTATTCCAAACAAAGGACGCGCTCCCGAATAGTCATGTGCTCGAAGGCAAATACAGTGCCGCATTGTGAGAGACCCAACCAACAACAAGCAGATAATACCCAACTAGATTTGAACCAGAGACAACAAGGTTCCAATAAAACATAGCAAAACCACAGTGATTTCCAGAAACGGCTAGAAAACCTCGACCAAGAATCACGAGATACACACAGACAGCAAGATATAACAACCAGCAAAAAGTGCTTAACAAATACCTTAATAAATCCGCGCATGTAAGGAAGGAAAGAACATAAATACTCATCGAGGTCAAACCACGGAATGGAGCTGAATATCCATCAAAACCAAATGCCATTTCCATTCAAATTGCAAGCAGGTTGAATAGAGGAGGGGTCGAGTTTGCCCACACAAAGAGTTGC
Source organism: Pinus taeda (assembly GCA_000404065.3). Taxonomy (NCBI): domain Eukaryota; kingdom Viridiplantae; phylum Streptophyta; class Pinopsida; order Pinales; family Pinaceae; genus Pinus; species Pinus taeda. The sequence goes on along the minus strand of APFE031081618.1, from coordinate 20,686 downwards.
ACATACCAACAGAGCAGAGTATATAGCATTCTACAGAAGAAACCAAGAAACCCTCGACCAAAACAGATAACCTCAGAGCGGAAATAGCGAATGAACAATCCAGAACATGCCATAATGAACAAGGGTTAAGGCGCGAAGGGCAAGCAGGAGCAGTCTCGAGACAGAGTACAGATATTTACTGCAGGAATTAACTCTCCAGCTACCAACTCACATAAAAATCCCGCGCACAAACACAGTTAAGATTTTTATTTGCCACGTATACATTTTCCTTCCGCGTGTAAAGTGTAAAGTGTAGGCCTTTTGGGCTGGGTTACACCAATACCATTCTTAGAGAGATAATCGATGAGCCCAAGTATATGTTCATACCATTTCTGGGAGATAATTAATGAGCCCCAAAAAAATGTTAAACAACTCCGCTACCCATACCCACACCCCATACCCACACATATATAACATGATCGACCAACTCAAACTAGACCTAGACACAAACAAACCCAAACTCAAAGCATAGCAGACTAGATAAGACTCAATATGTATATATATATATAGCAATTCAATTCCCCAACTTCGTTCAATGGCTATGGAGTTTTCCCGCATCTACTTCCACTTCCTCTACAATAGTTGAGAAAATCCCTGCTCTCTCTTCCCTTCTTTCTAAATTTCAATTCGTGCGCTTTTCTCTTTTTGCATAAAAGGATGGCTTGATGCCTTTGTTTTTTTTAAATTTCATTTCTCGCACTTTCTATATTTGAATTTGATTTTTTTGTTGTTTATTTTTTTTCCTTCTACTCATACTTTTTTAAATCTCAAACACACATCTTGCCAATAAAGAAGTATATATATGTATATATTAGTTAATTATTATTTAGTCATTTATCACTGTTTTTTTATTTTTATAGTTAGTCTATTGAGAAACATTTTATTTTTATTTTTAATTTCTTAATAAGATATGCAAATTACAGAAGGCTTAACAAATTTTTAGTAGGCAAGCAACCTTTCAGTGTTTTTCCTCTTTTGCACGGCTACTATTCTCAATGTCTCAATTTGATATGGCTTTTTGAAATTTATGATTTCTTTTTCCTACGCACTTTTTTATTCAATCATATGTGCTTAATAGTTTTCTTGAGTATGTATTTCACCATCAAACTTACAAGTGCTTAAACTAAAATCATATTAAATTTGCTTGATTGCATGTTCCTATTTAATATTCATGCAAACTATTCTAATAGTCAATTTTCATTGTAGACATTGATGTCAAGGAATTGAGCAACTTTGGCTCTAGGAAGATTGTTGGTGTTGGTATATATTGTGGATCTAGATCCAGTTTTGGTAATGGCAAGCCTTGTGTATGCGTGACCACGTTGGATGGTGGTCAATGTCTTGTTTGATAGTATTTTCCTATTTTTTGGTAGGTTCATTAATTCAAAATGCTATTTGGAGTATCTCATTTTGAACAAAAATTAATAGCTAAGCTACATTATTAGCGTAACACAACATTTTTCAATAATTAATTATTTCGCTTATAATTTATAAAAAGTCATAGTAACAAATATCATTGCATAAAATGTTATTAGGTTGGTACTCTACAATATTGAGGCATGATAGATTACAAATAATTTCAAACCTTTTACTATATAGATAAAGTACAATGCTTAGTGATTTCTCACAACTTTTATCGTTCATCATTGATTACCTGTAACAAACATTTTATGTCATGACTACATATATCCCTTAAATGGCATAACTTGGAATCATTCTTTTGGAATTTTGTTATCTTGTCATCTTCAAAAGTTAATGTGTTGCAGTGAAGAAAAATGATAAAATGTTCTTTTGTTTTGTCTAGAGTTGCATACATGGTTTATCTTTTGAATTTATTTGTTTAATCATTTCACCATCCAACTTGAAACTGAGTTGAAGAGAACCTATTCTAAATTCTCACAACTACTTTTACCTACAACTTATGGTAATCATAAATATCTTTTTCTGTTGTATATACAAGTAGTTCTCAGCATCTTTAGATGAATCCTTTATTTTCTTCTTTTGGGTTCTTTTTTATTTTTGAGTTGTTTTCCTTAGCACCCTATAATCGTTATTGGAAAAAAGAACAAAATATTTTTCTCTCAAAATAGAAGAAATGTCTACATGTTGAGCCCTCTAGTTATGCCCAACAGGAAATTGAAAACAAGGAAAAAACTAATAAAAAAAAAACCACCTTAGTATGTCTTACCTGATGGTACTTATTTTCATTTTTAGTTGTTTGAAATAACCCAAATAGTAGGAATTTTGGTTAAAATATCCCTAAATTAGTTTCATGAAAATTTTGCAACACATGAAATCGTTACATATTTAGCACTTTGGCTATGCATGATACATATATGGTTACATATTTAGCACTTTGGCTATGCATGATACATATTTTGGATTTCATTGTCTCTGAAATAGACCCAAGGAGTTGTGATTTTAGTAAAATATCATTGAATTAGTTTTCATGAACATAATATATTTTGGAACTTTGTATATTGTCACACCTTTTTTTTTGCAATTTACCTACAAACTTGGTATTGGAAGTGAAGTTCATTTGTAGTTCTAGGAATAGAGAAGCAAAACTTATATCTTACTTCTATGAATTTCTTTATTGCAATAGTTGTTTGACTTTATCATACCACTTCTTTTGTTTAGAATAGGTTAAATTGTTTTGTGTGATTCGTTTCTAATGAATAATATTTGTGAAGACATTTTCTGGAAAGAGTAAGGGAATTAATTCACTAGAAATACTATAACTCTAAATGTAGAGAGTTCTAGAATTATTGACAATGTGAAATTCAAGACTCAACATTAAAATTTGTTGGAAAGCAATTGGAGGATCCATGAGCCTTAATTCATTAAATATACGAAATAATTCTATGCCTCATTTGCTACCTCATCTTAGAGGTGGGATAAAAAGCTTTATTGAGATTTTGAGTAGAAACCCCATTATTTTGAGCCTTGTGCCCTTGGAGGGTGCATGGTTCTCTTCCAAAAAATGAAGGATTCCCCATAAAGGCTTCATAGTGTGCTTGTGTGCTCTTCGCCTTAATGAGTTTACTTTGAAGCCAAATATTTGTCGAAGTCTGAAATATGAGGTGAGGGGTGAACATGATGAGTTTAGACATAGAACCACGCACGACACATACAAACTCCTCAAGAAAACTTAAATATACTTGAACAATGATGACTATACATGAAAACATCACTTTATACACATTCCCCAAGTGCAACGAGTGTAGTGTGTGTGACTACGACCCAAGAGTGTCGTTTTACGAGTACAAAGATGTTATAACCACGAAATGTACCAAAAGAAGTTCAACAAATCACTACGCAATATCATATGGACCATTTAATCAACCAAGCCTAAGTGTTATCTAAAAGGGAAATTTGGTTCAAAAGTTTTATCATTAATAACAACCATAAATTACAGTATATGTACGATTGAAACATACAATTAAGAAATTGTATTAAAAAAAAAATTAAGTATGGCACATATTATTATTATATAAAGATTAATGTTAAGATCTCAAACTTCCAAATAATTTTTATACGTAGTATTCTTTGTAGATACCACCACTTTGAATTTCATTGTGCCAAAGAATCATTGTGTAGAGGAACTCCGAAAAATGAACTTCCCCATAAGGAAATTTCGCGCACCTAAACATCAATGCAATTAATAGTATCCCTCAATTAAATAATTGGAATTCCCCATATGGTTCACCCTGCAATACAAACCAGAGATAATTTTTTCCAAAAGCGTCAAAGATGGCTTAAGGTGAGTATCATAGTAATTGGCATGCCACGAACAATACAAGCGACACTAAAAATCCCAAATCTATGTAAATTGAGTCTTTATTTAAAATTCCTAGTATAGTAACATCATGCCTGGTGGAACATACTGGACTTATTACACTCCAATTGGAGAGACAACTATTATTGAAGAGATTATATTGGACTTATAACACCCGTATTGCAAACCACCATTGAAGAGACTATATTTTGAATCAGGTGTGGTAGCTGCAAGAACCGCACTGGCAGTTGGGGCCGCACTTGCATTCATTCTCCATAGATACATTTCCACCATGCATGTTCACATCAAATCCAAATACATTCAATTATCATATCATTTCGAAACCATGGAAATGAAACTTATAACTAATACATATAACTCAATACCCCATTTCATAAGTGGTCTCCACAATACCGTCCATCTGGAAGCCCTTTTTACTTTGAAACAAAACAACACAAAATCGAATGAGCTCAGATGTAGCTAAATTTGAAATCGTGAAAAATGACACGAAATTTTAAAAGGAAAAGGAAGAGAGATTGATAAGAAATTGAGACTAAAAGAAAACATACGTGAGAAGGGCTCAATTTTACCCAACATAGGTTCCAGAGTAAAATAATTCTAAGACACCTCCCCAAGGATGCACATCATCATAACCCCCACCCCCAAATGTTGGCCGAGAGACTGAAATGTCATTCGGGCTAAGGGAGAGACCCGACCTCAAAGCATAAAATACTAGATGCCGAATAAAACTCCATGCACTTGTAAAGATCTGTGGTGGTTCGCTCAAGCAAGAGAGGGTCCAGGAGCTAGCTGAGTGATGCAAAGTCTTTGTTGCCAATAGAAGCGAGGGAGAAGAACTAGACTTTTGACTGTCTTTGTACCATTGTCCCAAGGGTAGACTAGGAGACTAATGTCGAACCACTTCAAGCTACTACAAGTGTCCTTTTTCTTCCTCACCCAAGGCCATAGCCCCTGTGAGGCACCATAAAGACAAACCTGATTGCTATCAAACTCCTTACTAGCCAAACTCATTGCCCAAACTGTCAAATTGAGCTAAATCATGTACAAAGGTTCACATTTATCCTCAAAGTGCTTGAGGAGGAGTGTCACGCCAGAGGAGTAAGTATCGAGTCTTGTCATCACTGCAACATTAATATTCACATGGAGGGGAGGTAGGCCTGGATGGCCGATCACATGCCATTTGTACCAATGCATGTGCACCCCCATCGGGGGAAGTTGGTAGTGCTATGAAGGTAACTTATGAAGTTATTTTTGGAATCCATTGATATGCATTTTCACAAGGAATACATGTGTCATTTTCCTTTTGGAAAACCAAAATTACATACTATTAAATTCATGTAAAGTTTATTTTATATTTTAAATGATACATATTTTTCTTTTTAATTAAGTTCAACAAATATCATACCTTTCAACATGTTCATGTTTCTAATTGGATTGTGGTATGGCAAGCATCTATGGTGTCTTTTAGGTAGGTATATTCTTCGGCTATTACAACTGTTGTGAGTTACCTAATTTATGATATCTTTTTTTATGGACACATGTAAATGATTGGTCGCTGCAAAGTCTAGTGGATTCGTTTCAATGTAAAAAATATTTTCCAATTAATGTTACTAAACATTCTCTACAGGTACGTCATCTCGAGTTTAAATTATTTATAGAGAAGGTATACTACCATGGTTAAAAAAATTGTTGCAGTTGGAAAATTATATTGTGGGTAGTGTTTCAACTTTCTTATATCATAAATTTTCTATTGACCTACCGATATATTGTTGTTTCTTATCCTATAAAGACATTCTACATGAATCCAAAGTCTTTCAAATTATTAATTTAGAGTATTGAACTATTTAAGTATTGAGGGGTTTTTGCAGTGCATTATATTAGATATCGTCTTTTGGGATTCAAATACATTAAGTAAGTCATTCATCTACGACCATTTCCATGTGAGGTAGTTGTAACTGACTAAGTTCTCATGATTTTTGAATATTCCACTTAGTTCAATATGATTTCAATGATTGCATTTTCAAATTGGAAGTTGATAGTTTTTCACATTCTCCCACTCTCTAAACTCAACTTGTTGAGCTACTTGATATGTTGTTGAATGTTTTTTTTGTTGTGCTAATTTCAATTTCAGATTTCCAAGCAAATGCTTTTCAATTGCTTCTTGTGCATGTTTCTCTTATGGTGTTCATGATTAGAAACATGTAAAGTTTATCAAGTTTTAGGTGAAATACATGAGAAAAATAGCATTAAAAACAAGTGTTGAAAATAATTAATGAAAAGTACAGCAAACCATCAACATGAACTCTTAACACAATGTTTCGATGAAGGATTTCACCCGTCGTAGGCTACATCTCCTTGGTCTAGCGTCCATGGTCTGGGCCTCTGTATTAGCTCAATGTGGTAAAAAAAAATTTGTTTACAAAGCTATACTGCTCCTTAAACCTTATTCAATGTGTTCAGGATGCTCAAATTAGCTAGGAACACCTTTTTTTTAGCTCAATTTGTTCAAATTTTGCTCCAGTTGTGGTCAGAAAAGCTTACCCTAGGAAAAATCCTCTAAAACTGGAGGAACTCCAATTGACTCCACTAAAACTGGAGTTAACACCAATTCTGGAGGTCTGCCATAATTTCTGCCAAGTTAAACTAGAGTTAATTAATTTTAAAACGCACTTAATTAACCACTAAACGTGATTAACGCAAACCACATTTTTAATAACCATTAACTTCGGTGGTGTTGGTGGAGGCGGGCACATGCAATGGAATAATGCTAATGGTCATGGTTTATGTGGCACAATTTATGGTGACTGTTGAATACATATGACCGTAACCACTAATGGAGCGTTCACATGGGAGGGTTGGCCTGCGGGTTGGCCCTCCTAACCCCCAACTTGCATTACATTAAACTTGAAATAGGTGCGGTAAACATAACAGTTAACTTGTAATGTGGTGGTGTAATGGAAATGTGTTGCGGTTGTTTAGTACAGGTCCCATGTTCGACCACCCAGCCTGCCACAAAATTTGTTCCACTGCGCACTGAGCTGACCTTTTGGGAGGGAGACGTGGCAACCTCTAGGCTTGCCACTTGTCGCCTCCTCATTCATCCCCCATTAACCAAGCAAATCATGCCACGTCACCATATTTGATAACTAACAAAAATATGACACTTGTCGAGGGCTAATTGGATTGTTGACCAATGTTGACCTTGCACAGTCACTTGCCACATCATCAGTACAGACTATTGACTGTGAATTTTTTTTTTAAATTTCTTCTATTTGGAAAAGTGGACGGAACGTGACATCTTCCTCATACGAACTCGATTTTCAGTGAAATGATTTGCGTTCAGATCCTTTTTTTGAGGGGTGCGGTCATTGAGGTTTTGAGCTAAATATTGAGCACCTGATTAACATTCAAGGGTCGTAGCCAAGGATGCGTGGAGCGAAAAAGAGGAGGAAAAATAGCTTAGCACCACCACTAGCAATTGCTCACAAATGAGCTTAAACCCAACCGGTGTACAATTTTGGAGTAGGATCAATGGCATCAAGAGGTAGCATAGCAATAAGGGTGGTGGGCCTTACATTGTTGGGAATCACTGGACATGACTGTTTTATTTTGAGGTCTTACACTATAGGCCCATGTTTCATTTTAATATTAAATGCTTCAGATCACCATAGTTGCTTCTCCCAACCTTTAGAGGCCAATATCTCTCCCATCATGCTTATTTTCTTCTTTTCTTCAGATCAATGTGTTGGTTTCCTCCACTGAATTATACCTTCAGGTTACAATGCACATATGGCAGAGGATTTTGCTTTTCTTTAGCATGGAATCCAAGAGTCCGATATGAGGTTAGATGATATGAACATCGTAGTGAATATAAGGTTTGGTAACTTGGGATGGAGGAAAGAAAGGCCAAATCATGATGAGAATATTGGTATCAGTGTTATGCTAGACAAGTTGCTTGTAATGGGGTCGAGAATTATAACAAATTTAATCCCCTTCAAATGGCAGTAACCAAATGGAAGAGAGAAAATTAGAACATGAACATGGATCATCTTGTTCCACTGACATTTGAAATTTCATCTAATGGGTATTTGCAAACCAATGACCATAAAACTAGACCTATTACTGGCTCGCTCATATGGACATCACAACACATGCAGAATAGAAGATTCTTCATTTTCTTAACTTAGAAGTGGTGAGTGTTGAAAATGGTTGATGTTGATGTCAAAGGTTGTCCAAATGAAAGAGTAAATTATATAGTCAAATAAGATATTATGATACTTTATCAATGTTATATGGAACTCCCTCTAATTCTATAGGAATGAGGAGATATCGAATATTTTTTTAATATGACCCAACTGATTAGGTTCTCTACCTTTGAAGGTTAATTTTCTCCAAATACCCAGCTCAAATGGGAGCATAAGATATATTTTTAGAAAGTTGTTTCCACGACCGTTCCAATCATATATGGCATTCTTTATAAATTCTCAAAGTTGAGGATAAATGAATTTTTTAATACTCACTATATGTTATGCCAATTGAGCAAGTCATCCCAACTAGTGGACAAGTCAACCCTAACCCAAAATCCAAACACAAATAAATAGGTGTGAAAATGAACTTCTCTAACCACTCGACTCAATAATTTGGTTCTAGTTTTAGTAGACCCAGGGAGAAGGTCTGAGGTTCATACCTCATGAACTAAGAAGAAGTGAAGTGCATCTATGTTGAAGTAGTTCTCTATGGAAGGTTTTTGGAACATATTTGAAGGATTTTTGTCTTTTTGCTTGGGGAAGATCTTTTGTATGTTTTATTTATATTTTTCAAGGATGAATACTTTCTTTTCAAAATCTGAGTTTAAGGGGATGAGTTATGTGGTTTGAAGGCCGAGTTTCAGAGGACATGCTTTCATGTTTGAAGGCCATGTTTTAGGTATGAGTTATGTCTTTGAATATCTAGCTCAAGCCTGATTTGAAGTCCATGTTCTGGTGTAGTGATGGTTGAGTTCATGTTGGAGCCAACAATTACTATAAGTTGGTGCTTACAAAGGATTAATGTCTTCACAAGAGAATGCAATAAATTAGATATTGTTTCCCCTCTTAACCCCTTGAAGATTAAGGCAAAGAAGTAGTATAGATTCTTATAAATGTTATAATTGACCACAATGCTATCATCTTCTCACTTCTTTCTAACAAATATCAATCTTTTACAATCTCAAGAAAATGTTTCCTTGTATTGAACTTTGGCCTCAACTTTGTTAAAGTTATCTAACCTCTCAACCTCAAGAGTAACTTTCTTCCTACTTGTAGTTTTGACCATGATATGGATTTTGTCTCTTAGACACAAACCCAAGTGAAGAGTTGATTCATTTTAGATGTTATAATAACCTAAGCAACAACCATTTTCTACTTGCTTGCTAGGAAGATTAAACATCACCAAGAAAGATGTATATCATTGTGTCAAATATTTTCCCTCATATTATCAATGGTGTAAGAGCTCTCCAACTCAAAATAATGGTTTTTCTACTCCAAATCTCAATAAATCTTTGTATCCCACTTGTAAGATGAGGTAGAAAATAAGGCATAAAATGATTTTGTTTATTTGATCAATTAAATCCCATCCACATTGCAATTGCTTTTTAACAAATTTTACTGTTGAATCTTGACATTCACATAGTCAATAATGTTATAACTTTCTACATTTAGAGTTATAGTATTTCGAGTGAATTAATTAATTCCCTAACTATTTCTAGAAAATGTCTTCACAAATATCTACTTGTTACCAACTAAAGATACAAGACAAACCTAACCTAAAAAAAATGGTATGATATAGTCTATATATATATATAGATAGATAGATAGATAGATATGTTGGTATGATGTAGTCGAACAATATGGCAATGAAACAATTCAGAAAACTAAGAGATACCATTTCCTTCTTTATCCGTAGAACTATAAATAAACTGCATTTTGAATACTAGGTTTAAAGGTTGAACATCAACGCCTACAATGACCATTGAGTACCACACTAGTTTGCATGAATATTAAATAGGAACATGCAATCAAGTTAATTCAATATGATTTTAATTTAAGCATGCGTAATGTTCATGGTGAAATGGATACTTTGATAAAATTATTAAGAACATACCTAAGATCAAATTAAAATGTGGGTATGAAAAAAAACATAAGTTTCAAGAAGCCATATCAAAATGGGATGTTGACAATAGTAGCCAGGCAAAAGACGGAAAGCTCGCCTGCTAAAAAATGTTCAAGTCTTCTACAATGCTACATTTTGTTAGGAAATTAAGCACAAAAAATTGTTTTTCACTGGGCTAACTATAACAATGGAAGAGTAGAAGAAATGTAAATACTAAATAATAATTCATAGAAATATATATGTGACTTGCTATTGACATAAATTGGTTTAAAAGATTCCCATCTAGCAAGCCCCTCATACATTGTTAGATCTCAAACCAACTACATTAGGGTTGAGTTGACACAAATTGGTTTAAAAAATTCACTTCCACCCAAGCCCCTCATATGTGGTTAGATCTCAAATCCAACTACATTAGGATTGATAAACAATATTCAGTTAAATTTCTAAAATCCCTTAATAAGTTTATTTCCTATAAAAGTAAAATGGAAAAAAATCTTACTCCAGTAATAAATAGAAAATTTTTATGGAAGACAAATTAATTATGAGTTTTAATACAAATTTAATTATGAGTTTTGAGATGTTCATGATTTTTTTTTGGCTTGGCTATGTGAAATATATCATGAGCTGAGTGTTTTGATGTTCATTTGAGTTTTCTAGCCATTTCATTTATATGGCTACACTAATTCCTGTATTCTTATATATCAAGGAGGACGCCCCTCATTGTAAATATTCGTACACACACAATTTTCTACTTTCCCTTTTTAAAACTTATTAAAAAGAGTTTTGCAAATTTGTTAAGACACTTACCCTAAATACATATTACTTTGCAATTTTAAATAAAAAATAATATTAATATTCAATAAATTTCATATAACAACTATTAAATAAAATAAAAAATAAATAACATAATATATCCATCAAACTCTTGGATCTCAAAGCTTTTCAACACCCTACTACAAACATCTACAAAAGTAAATAAAAATTTAAAATAAAAATTAAATGAACACTAGATTATAAACTGCAAATAAATAAATAAATAAAAGAAAAACATATATGGAAGCCCTGTGGGCAAGATGTGCGTTTGATATTTCCCTTCAAAAAAAAATGGTAACAAAAGCATGAGCCCATTGGACAGAAAAAGCATGAACCCGTCAACAAAAGCATCAGTGACGGAAAAAGCATAAAATGGCATCAAAAAACATTTACGTGACATCTTTTTCAAAAATAGGAGGCACAAGAATAGAAATTTAAAAAAAGAAAAAGCATCAACCCATCCTTTTCCAAAAAAGAGAAAAGCGCGAGAATTGAAATTTCAAAAAAACCAAAACATAATGAACTTATCAATTCCATAGCAAGTAGAGGCGAGAATGAGTTCGGAATATATATATATATACCTATATCTTCCTCCTTGTGTCGGTGTGGTTTGAGTTTAGGGTCTTCAGTTTAGGGTCTGTCTGTGTCGATGTCTGGGTCGAGCTTATCTTAGGGTCCAGTCTGGGATAATGAGAGAGGAGGAGGCGGCTGTGAAGATAAGGGTAGGGCAGGTGATTTGAGTTGTTTAACAGTTTTTTGGGTTGATAGAGATAAATTGTCTCTCAAAATTGTTATGGATCGAATTCAATTTTATTTAATATCATTTTAGTGTTTATTAGGTTAATCTTTGCTCTCGTGCAAGAGCTAATTCCATTTCATAACCATTTGTTATCAATTATCTCTCAGAATCTTAAAGCCAGCCTCCCGAACCAAGCAAGATCGTTTGGATAATATTAGCAATAGAAGGATCACATAGAAGGCTTTCATGGAAGCTATAGAGTTTGACCTGTTCATCAAGCATGAGATCAAGCAATTGTTTCTAATCAAGCATACTTTTCAAAAGTATACTGAGGTAGATGAGAGTTAGAGGATGTTAATAAAGTTTTTTATCCCAAGTGTATGGCATTGGGATGAATTATGTGAATTGATGGAGTGAAACAAATTCACCTCTAGTCTTAAAGAAAGCTATGGATATTGAGACAATTACAAAAATTGAGGTATGTGATTTGACATAGAAGGTTTACCTTGCTCAGAAATAGAGAATTGATGCTCAGAAGACAGTGGTAGTTATTTATTTACAAAAACATGTTGTTTCATCACCAGATTTAAGAACATATTCAGAACAAGTTTCTACACATTTTGGCGAGCCTACATCCTTGTTGAAAGGTGAATAAGAAATAAATAAGCTCTTTACTGCCTTCAAAATAAATCGTCAGATCAGGCAAAGGATCACAAAGTTAATATTTTGAAGTTGGAGGCACATTTGAGGTTAACAAAATCTTCAATTCAGCAGTTGGAATCTTAGATAGAGGTAGGCTATGGTGCTTTAAAGGAAGCCGATCATTCCTTAAAGTGGATTCTCAAAGAAAATAAAATTCTAATTGATTCCCATGAAGAAGCAAGTTTGAGAAATGGATTCTTTGATACTGGAGCTTTAATATTCTAATTTTGTAGTTAAAATCTAAGAGGAGGAATTGTAGAGTAACAGGGATGGTCTTCAAGATCTAATTACTATACTAGCTAAATTGGAAGGAAGAAATATTTGTGATGAGAAAATGGAAGAACAACTTGAACCTGATCATTGCTCTTTCACTCTAGTAGTTCTGGCCAAGTTAAATGATATCCATGCATTTGTTTTGGAGGTGGACACTTCATTGGGCACTCTGCAAGATTCACAAAATGAAGGATTGAGGGAATTTGATACATAAATGTTAGAAATACTAATTGTACGGTGTAGTACAATAAACTAATGATGATTTTCCCTTTGCATTGAAATCATAACCTAGACTTCTTACACACTTCTTATAAGCGTGTTGCTCTTGCATGAATACTTTAGAAGCCGATTAATATAATAAAGATAAACAAATGAAGACATGCACAAACTTGACCACTATGTTTGCCATGATGTCAATTCATTATGTTAAGAATTTAATATTTGGTGAAAGTGGTAATGCACATCAAAGAATCAATCCATGATTCTAACTTCTTCTTTTTTAAGTACATTACTGATACCCTCCCCAACTATCATTTCCAAAGGTCAAAATTGATATATTTGAATATTTGTTAAGAAAATAGTTAACCGGGATTGTTTTATACAATTGTTTACTTATATTTGTGGGACTAAGAATATGATATTAATAAAAATTCACAAGTTAGGGTTGGTTATGGGTTATTTATATATCCCTATAGTTTAGTTAATGTGATTGAAGTGATAGAATCAGGGACACAAATAAGAATGTATATTTGGTCAATCAGATTCAAGTTATTCGAATTGGAGACCAGGTATTATGACTCTAATAAAGGATCATATCCAAATTGGAAATTGCAAGCTTTAAGACTAAACTTATAAATTACTAGTGAAACCATGCCAAGCTAGTGCAAGCTGATATATGAATATCAAAATAAAAGAGTAACAACAATAATGGAGTACCTCCAATGTTTTACTTTGAGTTTGTCAAGCCAAGCTATTGGGTGGTAAAAGCATTATTTTGTATTTTTCAGATTCATCATTAATAGGTCTACTGTCATGATTTGTGGCATTATTCCTGTAAGGTAGAGAATAATATTTGTGGCATTATTCATGTAAGGTAGAGAATAATGCTAATCATGGGACTAGTAAAATGAGCTTCATTGTTATTGGGTCATAGTAAAGGGCGTGACCTAATTACTTAATGTCTAATTTGCAAATATTTCATCAATACATTTTAGTGGTTTTTCGATAAAACCTTGATGCTCAAGGATTCACAGTACAACTTCAAAATTAAATATAAGATATGTTTCAGTACAACATCAAACTTAAATATCATATATGTTTAGTAATTGTAAGTCCTAGAATATGTCCCAATGAGGTACTATCGATGACTGAATAAAACCTTTGGGAATACCTTCATGATGGCTTGGAATCTCTACTAGTCAAATCTACGTTGAAGGTGTGAGAGATAAGAAATATGGGTGAATAATTTTGTAGACTCATCACATCTATTGGGAGGGTTGCTGCCAAACAGGATGCATTTAGCGAACAAACTGTGAATGAATTGTTTAAGTGGAGGGAGCAACAAATTGATTTCTCACAAATATTTGGAGTAATGGGATGGATGTGAATGTTAGGAGGATAGTCTATAGACCAAACTTACCCGACAATCAAATTTATGGAGACCTATATGGAAAAATAAAGAGATTCCATTGTGCCCTAAATGAATATATGATCAGCGGGAAATGCTACACCTTTGTCTTTAATTATGTGATTTAAGAAGACAACTCTAGAAAGAGATCTCAAGAACATTGGAATGATTGTGAAAAATGCCGAGAGTTGGTTACAAGCATACATGGTCACAAAACTGAAGTCACTTTGTAATTTAAGATTATTTTTGAAAGGTGTTCATCTACAAGATTTAGGGAGTGAGTCACCTAGTTTCAAACTAATTGAAGTTTCTACATATTTATTGTAATGGAAAATACTAAACACCATGCAGTAAGCTAATGATTGGCTCATTATCTTTGCATATAGCTCATTGGATGAGGTTAAAGTGAGTTACTTTATTATCAAATTATCCTTTTTTAAAGGGTAGATAATGGAATTTTCTAAAACCAAAGATGGGCAAAGATATGTAACTCTTGTATGTGCATATTGTCATTGTCATATATGTTATCCTGTTAATGATTTCTACTTTGACGTCAGGTTATTTCATTTTACATAACACCGAGAAAAAGATTTTCCAAGTGAGGTTGCATAGTTTTAATCCTCTTTTTCACCTGAGAATTCCACCATTTGTGTACAACCTCAAAAAAATAGAGAGGAGAGGTGGTTGATGGAGGGTTTTGTAATTATTCTTACGTTCTTTTGTACTTGTCACAACTCATCAACTAGGCAGAGAAATCAATATTGATAAAGGGATTTTGTAATTCTTTCTACATGCTTTTGAACTTGTGATAACTGATTAATTGGACAAATCTATAAATACTAATACTAGTGAATCTCCCTCATGCGTAAGTTAATAGTGCAACAAAGATGTTTCCATGAGTTATTAATACAAATTTCACATAGAAATAGAGCCTAACCCCCATGTGTAAGGATGAACATAACTTATCATGGTTATTATCAAATCATGCATGTTCGTTAACCTTATTGACTATCCATTATGTTTTTCCATATTATGAACATCATTAACCATCCATTATTGGGTCTAACATGATAAATACAACACATAAGGCACTTCTAGATCATATAACACAAAGAACTATAAAGAAGGGATTATATCAAGGAGACACTAAACTAACACTACATGCGAGTTAAAATAAACTGAAGTTGTACTACTCGCATGGGCAACCTACAACTAATAAACCTAAGCTTCCACAAGAAAGGGATGATGTCAAGGAAACATAGTACCTATTGAATACCCACTGTTCACAACGAGTCGATAAAGGGAATATACAACATCATATAATTATGAAAATGAAAACCTTATCCTCTTTTAGGTCCACTATTCATAGTGATTCAGTTGAGGGCCCTTCCCTAGATTTCTATGCTCGCATCCTAAGTAGTCTGGTTTGGCCTTCCTTAGAACCGATCATTGGAAATGCCAAAATGTGAGAGCAACAACTTTTCGAAAAGAAAGTTTTCCTCATCTAACATCTTATGGTAGTTAGTTTAGGTAATGGGCTAAATCCAAGGTTGCCTCTTAGTAGGAGAATAGGCACTTATAATGCACATTTGAAGCACTATTTCAAACTAATCAATCCTAATCCGTCAGTATCAAGAAAAGGAGGGCAGATCTAAGAAGTTGGATTGGATTAGAGACAACCTCTTTGTCTTCTCCCTATGAAAATAAAGGTGGCAATGAAGGGTAAACACATACAATCAAAAAGGGGCTTTTCATGCACTTTCAAATAATAATAGCATTGAAACCCTTGGACCTACTAGTGTTCACTTACATAGAAGCATGACCAAGGGTATAACTATCTTTCATATAGAACTAAAATAGTAATTTCATGATAAAAGGGAGGTGAAGCCCTCCAGGGTAAGTCTTTTGGCCCAGAATTGTACCTAACGAACCTACACATGAAGAGGAGATTAATCAATTAGTGCAAAACCCTCAATATAAAGTTAAGATTAAAAAAATTCATAGGAAAAAATCCCAAGCAACACGAAACAGACATTAAAATACTCCTAGAAACATTGAGTTTGTCCATATCAAAGATTATCCTGAAATATTTCCAAAATGAAATAGGCCACGAATCCAAATTAATTTAGGATTTGTGTGTTGATGTGGCTTGTTGTGATAACACTCATCCAAGCAACTTGCATTTGAATGAGCTTCCTCAAAGGTTCCACCTTAAATTCCACTGCTCAAAGATTCCACCTTAAATTCAAATTCGAGCACATTCCCAATTTGTGTGAACATTCCAAATTTGCAACGACGTGGATGTATGTGAAAGAATTTCTCGAAAAAGATCTTTTACCGAGGTGCCTTGCACGAGAATTTCAAGAAAAGAATCTCAAGATTTTTTTTTTTTTATAATCGTTGATCCGCTCCATTAACGGATAACAGCATTTTTGAAATACACGAGGGATTTCAAGAAAAGAATCTCAAGATTTTTTTTTGTTATAAACGTTGTGCCGCTCCATTAACGGATAACAGCTTTTTTGAAATACACGAGGGATGGCCTGGGTGGCTTCAAACGAATAGTTAGCAGTTCTTTTGTATTTGCAGCGAAATTTTTTGTTTGTTTGGAAGTGTTTTCTCTTGTGTATGTCAATGTTTGTGTGGCTGTGACTCTCTGTTGGTTCCTCTCTCAATTGCCTGTGTGTTGTGTGTCTGTACCTTGTTTAGGGATTGCCTAATTGCTGGGTTTATTGGGGGTCAATTATTTGATTCAGTTGTGCAGTGTAGTGTATCTTCTTTAAGGTTTCGTTCTTTGTTTGCCTCACTCTTCTCCAATGGCTTACTGATCTGTTTTTGAAGTTTGGTTATCTGGATTGGGTATCGATGATGCACAGATCTGTTGCGCCAGAGAGATTCGGCTGGGGAATTTCAGTTACTTTCGATTTCAGGAAAATAATAATAACTACGGCCGTGAGTGATTTCGGATAGTATTGGACGTACTTTTTGGTTTTGATGATAGATTCGATTCGATTCGATGTTTGAATTTCATAATCCTTTGCTTTCTAATTTTTCTGAATTAGAGTAGCTTTTGGTATACTTATGAATTTCTTTGACATAATAACGAAATTTTCTTGTGAGTCCTCAACTTTTTAAGGGTTTTTTGTGAAGATATTTTTATATTATGTTAAATTTTGATAAAAAATTTGTCACGGTATTTATTCTTCATTTAGTTTTCTAAGGTCTAACACATCGGACATCCCATCCGCCCTCCGCTCCGATATCACTTACTTTCATATGCCGAAATTTACTGTTCAGTTTGCCCTTTTTGAAAGTTTTTGGTCAGCCTCACTCTTTTTCCCAATCATATGATGTCTGAATGATCTATGAATGCATGCATGCAGTAGATATTTTATTCTTTCTTTATATTATATAGTTAGTTATTATATAATTATTATTTAAATGTGTTGTGTTGAGGGATTTACTGGTTGGTCAAATTAATATTGATATGCGACGATTGAATTCCCTGTATTCTGCTACTTTCTCCATTGGTTCCTCTGCTGCGTATAAACTGTGTCCCTGTTTTCTGTAGAAATGGGCTGGCGCCAGATGTATGAATTCCGTTTACCCGAAACAACCAGTAGCGACAAATAGGTATAAATTAGTTTGGCCCAGATCAATATGTATGATTTTGATGTTGACCGTGAGCACTAATAGAAATAAGTATCACAAATAAAAATAATGTCTGATGAACCCTGAGCACATATTCATGATGGTTTTCGCAAGATGAATGAGAGATGATGAAATTAGTAGTCACCGTCCTTTCCTTTCCTCGCCTTCCTTTAGCAGTAAAAGCCTTCCTTTAGCCATAGAAGTTACGAAGTAGTTGCTTCTCACGGTCATCATCGAGTGCCTCTTCCTGGGAAGACTTTCAATAGCCTGGAAGTCAAGAAATTCTTGACTTCCAATAGTTTAGAATTCTGGTTTTATTCCACTTATTTTTAGGGAACACTTCCAATGTTTTAGAATTCTCGTTTTACTTCACCTATTTTTAAGGGAATTCTTGTTTTACTTTACTTATTTATAGGGAAGACTTACAATAGGGTAGATTAAATATTTAATTTAAAATTTATATTTAATTATTTATTTTTGCAAATTGGTCGATATAAAATAGTTTATTTATGAGTAGAATTGTTTTATTTTTATAAGACATGTGAAATGAATGTGTTTGTTTATTTAAATGTGAAAACACGCTTAAAAAAACCTTTTTTTTTAACTGAAAACAACTTTGTTTTTTTATGTGATATGATGGTTGTTGTGTTTTTGCTAATTAGATAATATGTTGTTAACTTTTTTTGCAAGTTTAAATTGTATATGATTATGTATGTATTTGTTTTATTATTTCTTAGGTGATATAATGATTGTCTTTCTTAAATAATATGATGATTATTGATTTCCAATTCATAAGAGCTTTTTGTTTCCTACATGATGTGGATTATATATGTTAAATGATATGACTATGTTCTTGTTTGTTAAATGACATGCTAAATTAGGTTGTTTGATGATATGATGGCGATAATGAGAGCAAGAGAGATAACGAGCATAAGGGGCAGGAGACAGAAGGCGGGGGGAGCAAGAGAGGGGTGGGGCTAGGGTGGTACGGGGAGAGAGAGAGAGAGGGAGAGGAAGGGAGATAGAAAGAGAGAGGGAGGGAGAGAGAAGGAGCGGGGGAAGTGGAGAGAGAAGGGGTGGGACGGGGAGGAAAGTATTGACAGAGAGAGAGGGAGGGGAAAAGAGAGAGAGGAGGAGAAGGGAGAGATGGGGGAGAGAGGAGAGGATAGGGTGAGGGAGGGGCAGAGGAAGAGATAGGTAGGGGGAGTGAGGGGGAGAGGTAGAGAGAGAGTGAGAGGAGGAGAGGGAGAGAGAGAGACAGAGGGGGACGGGTAGGGCGAGGTGAAGAGAGTGGCAGAGGGGGAGGAAGAGGGGGACAGAGGGAGAGATAGAGGGAGAGAGATAGGGGAGGGAGGGGGAGAGAGAAGGGGTGGATGAGGATGGAGGGAGAGAGAGGGGGGGATGGATAGGGGAAGGGAGAGGGAAACTGAGAGAGAGAGGTGGGACGAGAGAGAGGGAGAGGGAGAGTAGGAGTGGGAGGAGGAGGGAGTGAGAGAGGGGGAGGAGGAGAGAGAGAGGGATACATGGAGAGATAGCAGGAGAGGGGGAGTGGAAGAGAGTGGCATTGGGGGAGAGGGAGGGGGAGAGGAGGAGAGAGAGGCATAGGAGGCAAGGGTTGGAGAGTGGGAGGGGAAGAGGGAGAGGGAGATTGTGGGAGCGTCAGAGGAAGAGATAGGTGGGAGAGATAGAGCGGGGGTGATAGGATGGTGAGAGAGGGGAGATAACAAGAGGGAGAGGGAGAGAGAGAGGGGGAGAGAGAGGGAGGGAGGTAGGGAGGCAGACAAAGAAAGAAGAGACATGGAGGGAGAGGGTGTGAGGGAAGGACCGAGGAAGAGGGACATGGAGAGAGAGAGACAGGGGTGGGAGAGAGAGAGAGATAGAGAGATGGGGACATAGATCAAGAGAGGGAGTGGGGGAGGGCAACAGGTAAGGAAAGGTGGTAGGTGATGGGGGGGAGGGTCACAGAGAGGAGGAGAGATGACAGAGAAATATTTTGAGGTAGAGGGAGAGGGAGGGAGAGAGAGAGGTAATGAGAGAGAGACATAATGAGAGGATAGAGATAGTTTGGAAGAGAGAGGGAGAGGGATTGCGATCGGGAGGATTGATAGGCAGAGGGAAATGGAGAGGGGGCGAGGGGGAAGGGAAGATGGTTAGAGAGGGGGAGGGGGAGAGGGAGAGGAAGGGAGAGAGTGAGAAAGAGGAGGGAGGTAGGAGAAGGAGAGAAAGAGGGAGGGAGAGAGGGAGACAGTGATGGAGAGGGAGAGTGGGATAGGGAGGGACAGGGAGTTAGGGAGGGGGAGAGAGGGAGGAGGGCAAGAGGGAGGGGGAGATAAGGAGAGAGAGGGAGAGTGGGGAGAGAGGGAGAGAGAGAGGTGGATGGACGGGAAGAGAGATAGAGCTAGAGAGATAGGGAGAGGAGGAGAAAGGGTGAGGGAGTGAGGAGGAGGGGGGGAAGGGGGAGGCACGAGGAGAGAGAGGGAGATGGAGAGGGTGGTGAGGGTATAGATGGAGAGGGTGGTAGAGGGAGAGATATGGAGAGGGGAACAAGGGATGAGGGAGATAGAGTGGTGGAGGGAGAGTGAGATCGGGAGAGAGGGAGAGGAGGAGGAGAGAGAAATAAGAGGGGGGGGTGGGACAGGGAGAGCGAGAGGGGAAAAGAGCTAGAGAGCGGGAGCGTTCAAGGGAAAGGCGAAGAGAGAGAGGAGGAGAGGGAGAGGGAGGGAGATGGAGGGAGAGGGGGAAGAAGGGGAAGGCTGAGCAGGGGAGAGAGAGAGTGAGAGAGAGAGAGGGAGCAAGGGGGAGAGAGAGAGAAAGAACAAGACGACGAGAGAGAGAGAGGTGGGTGGGAGAGGTTGAGTGAGATGGTTAGGGTAGCAGAGGGAGAGAGGGAGAG
>APFE031081609.1:96569-120110 GCA_000404065.3 Pinus taeda | reverse complement strand
CTTCTTCATGAGTCATGCTAGAGCTTTCAGGTTGCTTACTAGGTGTTTGCATTTTCTTTCCTTGGGGAATTAGTTACCGATAATAATGCTCTACTATGCCCTTTGAATTTCTTCAAAATAATTTTTCAAACCAAGCTTAAGCAAAAATTTAAAAAAAATCTACACACCTTTCTTCACTTTGTAGGAGCCCAATGTTGCCTCTGACGTATCTCTGTAATTTCAAATCATCTAGTTTTGCAATTACGACCTGCAGTAGCCCTCTATGTCCTCTTTCCAACGCCACCAATCTGATCCAAATTGGATTCTCCAAGGAAGAGTTATGCCAAATCTCCCACAGTGACCTGATTATAGACTAGTTCATTAGAGCGAACCTGTATGACGTGCCATGTGTCCCTGTTTCGACCTTTGGCTCTGAAACATATATAAAAGAAACTAAAATCCGTCCTCTTTATGTACCTTCTTACAAAACTTCAATCCAATGCTCAGAGAGAAAGTTATGATGATTTTTCCTAGGTCACCTGTTTGGAATGTAATTCAGGAGTCTACAAAAATACCAACTTCCTCAGACCATATCTCTGCAAATGTAGTGCGAAAAGCTCTAAAATTCGGATCCAAGATTCAGTGTGATTTTGACTCAAATGGGTTTTTTTTTGCTTCTGAAACATAGCAAAAAACAAGTTATAGCAAAAATTCCATGATGACCTATTTGGAGCAGCGAAACCCTAGAATCCAAAGCTCTGATACCAAATGTTACGAAACCAGCTCACAAAAAGATAGAAAAGATAGATCAATGCCTTAGAATTCAGCCTCTTTGAGGGGGAAACCTACTTTGCATTACACAAATGAATGATTCTTTGATGATTCAAATGAAAAAATGTCCTTTCTATATATAGGAGTTTAAGGAGTCACAATATAACCCAACTGACCTAACAATAATAATATAAAGGCACAAAAATAACAATAGAAGTATTCTATGGGGCACAGTAATAACAATATGGGGACAATAGGGGCACAAAAATATTAATAAGGGATACAACTACAACATTAATGGGGTAATCACTAGTATTATAGGGACCTAACATATTTTCGTTGTCCCTTGACCTCACGATCTCCGATTTGCGATTAGATCGTTACCATTGATCTAGTTCCAATCCAACGGTCCATGATCAATCGGTAGTCGCTCATTGCTCTTGTCCAAGATCTGATTCCGATCTATCCACAAGGATTCCAATGATGCAATTTAATCCTGACCATTGATCTTCCAGATCCAAGGGTTACTGTGCACCGATACTTCACTTCTCTTCTCTTTCTTTGTACTTAGATTTTATGACATTCTTCCATTTTACTGTGGTTTTCAAGTTTTTCAAAGGTTTCGACCTTTCGCTCTTCCACTGCTCAATTCTCTCTCCTGAGCTTAAACTCTGCACTCTCCTTTGATCTTTGTCTTTACAGAGCTCTACCTTGTCTTCTAATGGATTCAATGATCCATCATGATCCTCTGTATCGCTCTCCTCTTCTCTGTGTTTCGCTGAATTATGCCTGAATACATCTGTTACAGAATTCCGATTCACTATAATTCAACACTCGAAACACACATTCGAGCTCAAAACTGAGTTGATTATATTAATAAATATAAACAATGATTACAGAATGAGATCTTTGTCTCTCGGGCCTGATTCTTCTGATTTGTGGTCTCTTTTCACACTCTGCTCATAGGCTTACAACTGCAGTTTAGCAATCTATCTAGCCTACCTAAAAAATATCTAACTTTCTAACCCATCTTTTCCTTTTAGACTTACATTTATACAAAAGGAATCTAAAACCAATTCCTGGTTTAGATCCATAAATTCTTCAACAAAATCCTAAAATCTCTTCCTCATCCCTAAGGATCCTCTCTAATCCATAAAATCATGAACTAACTCCTAATCTAAGCTTTACAATTAATTCTCAAATCCTCTCATCTCTCAATTATCCTAAATCCTTCATGTTCTCCTACATTCAAGAACATTTACAAATATGCCTCACTATATTCAATTAAATCCTATTCTCATTAAAATCACTCAAAAGCCTAAATAAATACATTAATTCACACTTAGGAGACCAACTCCCTTGAAAACACAATACCCCTATGTCTACTAAAATACAATGACATTATTGTGTTGAATGCTCTTGCATCAGAACCCCAGAGTAGAAAATTTTCATGATATCCTGATCATGTGTCTTCATAAGTTGATAAACAAAGAATCTCCAGGGTCCCAAACTTTAGTTTGTAGCCTCCAAAATGCCTTGCACCTTTGCTGCTGTTGTACTTCTGTTTGTTGGGTTTTGTTATATTCTTTCCACGACTAACATACGTAGTGAACCGGGGGGTTAGACGGGGGACGGAGCCCCACCTTCGTTGTGCTGATTGCACAGTGGAGGGGTCACAGGGGGGGGGTAGCCCCCCTCTACGGGGTTCGGGCAGCGCCCCGAGAATTTTTTTTTTGGACCCTATATTTAGGTTGGGCGAACCTACCTATGGTTTTCGATCCATGGTTTTGGACGCGATGGTTTTCGGTCCATGGTATTGGATGCTTTGGCATGTATAAATATGTATTGTAACATTCAAAGGAATATAATGAAAAATCAAACTGGTAGTCTCGGTTTTGGGATCCAGCGGGAAATCTCTGTGTATATGTGTTTTATGTGTTATGCTCTCGCATTTTTAGTTTTCCTGTGATTTAGAATTCGTATGCAGGTAATTTCTGTACGGGGTTAAAACCTACACTGTTTTCTTCTATTTCATCTTCCTCTCCTTGTCAATCAGCTTCATACTCTGGTTGATCATGCTTCCTGCTGCTATCATTCTCTTCCATATGGAATTTTTCATCATCAACTACCATAATTCTTCAATCTCTGTCTCCAGCTCATTCTTGGACTGGTCCATACTTTTCCACTTACTTCTACCGCTTTCTCTTTGTTTCAGGTTGTTGCTGCTTTCCACTAACTCTTCAAACTGTTTTTGGTTACTTTCAGCTTGTAGTTGTTGGTTTACTTTTTCTTCACTTATTTTCCTCCCTTCCATCCTTACCCTCTGTCAAGAATATCTCTTTTTTCACTGAATCCTGACTTTCCAGCATTCTCTCCAGCAATTGAGCATCTTTGTTCCATGGATTAAATTCTTCCACAGAATCTTCTTCTTCCATTTTTATTTGGCTTCTCATTTGTGCCAAAATTCCTCCGGCATTTGCAACTAAACCTGCACTCACAAAAAAATTATTAAAATAAAAAACATAAGGCTTCTGAGCCTTTTCCTCCTTTGGAAACACTTCAGTTTGCTGCTCTGTTTTCTCCTCATCTATCAACACATCAATATGCTTATTTGAATTCTCAAAAGAGTTCATGAGACTGTCAACTAGTCTCTCCTCCACACCATCTGTTCTAATGATGTCTTTCTATCTCTATCCACTGTAGTGAACTTCTTCATTCTCATTTAGTTCTGATTTTACAACCTGAACACTTACTTTTTGGTCTTCTAGCCTTTTTCCCAAAAGACTTAACTCATGCCACAAATTTGTTGTCTCGCTTGGAATTTCTCCTAAAACTTCTATACAATCCTCACTATCTTCTTCTTTGTCACAAGCATAGCTTATTGACATTGTTTCTTCATTCTTGATTAGAATAAAATTCTGATCCTCTCTCCCTTTGATAGTTTTAGATGTTTGTCCATCACTCTCCCTTTGATCATTTAAGAAAATAAATTCCTCGTTATCCTCTTCAATAGAAAATTTCTTATCATAGGACATAACTGTCTCATCCCTGCTAAAAATATTTCCTCCATTAAGCATGGAATTTATGAACTCCTTTTGCTGTAATAACTCAACTTGATCTTCCTTTGAAAGGAAATCATTATCATACTTTACCTGGCAATTTTTAGCTTCATTCAAGACAATTCCATAAAATGGTTTGTCTTTTGCAATACCTGCATTCACGCACACCTTGTCAATTGTAAAAGCACAAGACCTCATCACTTCATATGATGATTCAATCACCAATTCCTCCTACTATTCCAAGTCCTTTACATGACTTAGAAACATTTCAATGGTCTTCTCCTCAATCTCATCAAGTCCTTTACTTAATTACTTGATATCCTTCTCTACTTCCTCTTTTAAAACAGAATTTAGATTCTGCCTGTTTTCTTCCCTTTTTATGTCAATATCAGCAAATTTTCCTTCTTCACATGTTTCACCTGCAAACATACACAAATTATCAAATTTAAAATCATCAGACCTTTTGCCCTCCCTTGAAGTTTCATTCTTCAAGTCTTCATCTTCACCCAGAACTTCACCCTGCTCTGGTTCACAAATGGACACTTCCATTTCCAACTCAGCGTCTCTAAGTTTTTCCATCAGCCACCTTACCTGCCTTTGATGTAGCCTTCTCTGCAACTTATGCCACTTCACTGGCTTCTTCTTTAATACCGAACCTTGTCTCTGACTTTCCTCTAGTATCCTCATTAATACATCGAGTTTCCCTTTCATCTCTGCAATTTCTTTGTCAATTTCCTCTTGACTCATCTTCTTGCCATTTGCCTTGGCATCCTCTTTCTTCATCTTACTTCTGTTGTGGTCTTCCTCAAAATCTCTGTTATGACTATCAGTAGCCATCTTCTTTTCCATCTTCATGAGCTCCTTACTCACTTACTATGAGCTGCATTAAAGCCTCTACAACAACAAGTCCTCCTTGTTGCAACTTACCTTACCAAGGTTTCCTCTCTACTTGGTCTTTTGGCAAGCACTTGGTTCTCTACCTCTAGAACCTCCTTTGAGCACTTCTCTCTGCTCCTTCTAGGCTTCAACTCATCTGCAGCTTCTCAAGAACACAACTATCCTCTTGTATTTCAATCACCATGAAATACTTCGTTCTAACCACTTCTTCTTTCACTTAGAAAATCTTACTAACTTCCTTCATTACCTTGGCAATTCTACCCACATCCTTTGTGGAATTTCCTTTGTGATTTGCAACAATACCTCTGCAGTAAAAAGTCTCCTCCTTGCTACATATGCCTCACTAAGCTTCTCTCCTCTGAGCTCAGTCTTTCAGCATCTCTCTAGTTCTCTCCTTTGGAACCAATAGAGCACTCCTTGCTCTAGGTTGCTGCAATCTTCTCACCTCCTTATGCTGTAACCTATGTATCAATATAACAACCAAACATTCTCCAATATTTAAATCAAATTAAACAAAACATACCACCTCACCTTCAATATCTCAGCATGAGCTTGTTCCACCATTTCCTGTTCTTAAAAATGATTGTCCTCTGTTCCTTGCATCTGCAAGTTCTGCTACACAACACCTCTGTGTGCTTACTGTTTGTCAGATTAGGATATGATCCCCTCTGCCTGCATAAACATCTTTACACATAGCTCTGTTTTAAATTCTTTTACATAGAATTTATTTGTTCTATTTAACACCAATTGTTTCAATTACAATTCTGCTCTGATATGCAGGGTTAACCCTGCTTACCCACAGTATGCATGTCACACATGCATAAACTAATTTTCCAAGGAATTTTAACTCTCTGCTGAGTTAAATCTTCAATATTAAGGTTAAGGCCCCATTAATCAATTCCTATGCGGAATGATTTACTAATGCCCAACATAGGCTAACACTTAGTCCATATATACTTATCAGGTCTTAATCACCCTTCATTAACCCTTATTAAACCTTTGCTAACCCTTTAACTGCATATATATAACCTTCCCCTCTTTAACATTGGTTAGATATATTTTAACACATAAAACCTTCCATCCATTGATAACGTTGGACTTATATATAAGACCCACACATATCCACAATTAATCCTTTATAACCTATTTACAAAGGAATCATACACAAAACATACCTTTTCCGCCTTTTATATGGCCTCTACATAGTTATCGATGCATGCTCCTTTATCACAATCACTAATTGCTCCTCTGCGGTCATATTACATAGGCCTCTATCGCATCCGATATGCGATTAACACAATATTGGATTTCAGAGCATATACAACTGCACCTATAATGATATCAAGTCCGCCCTTATCATTCACTTCCACTACGCCACTCTGATCTTCGAAGCCCCAAAGCCCAATCACCAATATTTTTGATCGTCGATTGACGCTTTATCACTATCGGCATATTGGCCCCATCACACATTGCTATTTCTATTGTCACTTCCCCCTGACCTTGTGATCTCCGATTTGCAATTATATTGCAACAATTGATCTAGTTCTGATCCAACGGTCCATGATCAATCGGCAATTTCTCATCACTCTTGTCCAAGACCTGATTCAAATCTATCCATAAGGATTTTGCTGATGCAATTTAATCCTAACCATTGATCTTCCAGATCCAATGGTTACTGTGCACCAATACTTCACTTCTCTACTCTTTCTTTGTACTTAGATTTTACGCCATTCTTCTGTTTTACTGTGGTTTTCAGGTTTTTCAAAGGTTTCGACCGTTTTCTCTTCCACTGTGTAATTCTCTCTCTTGAGCTTAAACTCTGCACTCTCCTTTGATCTATGTCTTTACAGAGCTCTACCTTGTCTTCTAGTGGATTCAATGATTCATCGTGATCCTCTATCTCGCTCTCCTCTTCTCTATGTTTCACCAAATTCTGCCTGCACACATCTATTACAGAATTCCAATTCACTATAATTCAACACTCGAAACACACATTCAAACTCAGAATTGAGTTGATTATATTAATAAATATAAATAATGATTACAGAATGAGATCTCTATCTCTCTAGCTTGATTCTTCTGATTTGTGGCCTCTTTTCACACTCTACCCATAGGCTTACAACTCCACTTTAGCTATCTATCTAGCCTACCTAAAAACATCTAACTTTCTAACCCCTGACTTTGCCTTTTAGGCTTACATCTACACAAAAGGACTTTAAAACCAATTCCTGGTTTAGATCCATAAATTATTCAACAAAACCCTAAAATCTCTTCCTCATCCCTCAGGATCCTCCCTAATCCATAAAATCATGAACTAACTCCTAATCTGAGTTTTACAATTAATTCTCAAACCCTCTCATCTCTCAATTATCCTAAATCCCTCATGTTCTCCTACATTTGAGAACATTTACAAATATGCCTCACTATATTCAATCAAATCCTATTCTCATTAAAATCACTCAAAATCCTAAATAATTACATTAATCCACACTTAGGAGACCAACTCCCTTGAAAACACAATACCCCTATGTCTACTAAAATACAATGACATTATTGTGTTGAATTCTCCTGCATCATCGGTCAGTCATGTTGTACATATGTGTCTAGATGGTTTGAGTCGTCTCATTGTCGAGTCATGCAAGTGTGTGCTGCAAGATCACATATTCATCTTTCACTCATTCACACACTTAGTCATTTTGGTGAGGTTTTGATTCCAAAATCCCCTCTCATATCCGAACCATCACCCCACCATCGACTCAATCGAATGTCACCCAGAACAAAGTAGGAGCACCAAGCAAGTCATTTCAGGTTGCGCTGCCCCGCAAGCAAATCAATCAGTCTCCATGCTAGTTAACCAGAGAGTTTGACTCAACAGCCGCCCCAGGACTGACTCCCTTGAAAAATTGTGGAGAAGCTGCAAGCATCGCCCACTCTATTGACTGAAAAAATTTTGCAGATAGGCTAGACAAACACCTAGAGCTCGTCCTTGTCTCCCTCAAGAAATTGCACAATTTTCCAGCCAACTCTCCTAATAGTCGATCGACTGCTCATCCAAAAAATTGCACATTTTCATGAGTAGGCCCTCTGCTGCCCAGTAGTCCACTCAACTCAAAAATTGCATAGAGATGATTAGGAGGCCAACCTCTCAACATCAGTGCAATTTCTCTCACCATTATCTCACAATAGCAGAATTCCAGTTCCCTCCATGAATTGCGCAGTTTCTGTTGCCAAGCTCCTAGCAACTAATTGCCAGTTCCCCTAGGAATTGCATAGTTCCTGCCACCAATGACCAAGCAGCCACCCACTAGTTCCCTCTAGGAATTGTGTAGTTCTAGCTGCGAAGCTCCCGGCCAGTTCCACCAAAAACTTATGCAATTTTTGCCTCCCAAGCCTCCCTAGAGCCCATCTTATTCCTCCAAAAAATTGTGTAGTTTTACTACCTAGCCCCGTTTCCCATTCATTCCAAAAACTATGCAGATTTTCCTGCCCAACCTTCCTACAACCCAGAATGTTCCCCTAAAAATTGTGTATTTTTTTCCTCCAATTGAGCCAAATCTCGCACACAGTCACTCTTAATCCAAATTTCTCATCTCCATCACCCAGTGACTCTTGCAAAAATTTCATTAGCAGTGCCCAGAGCCTCCATCCCACCTCACAACCTTGTTGCCTCTCCCAGTCACCTGCATCCGAAATGGTCATGTATCATGGTCAACTAGGAGGTTTTTGGGTTTAATTTCGTCTTGTTATGAGTGACTGCAGGAACACGTATACAAACAAACATGGAGCGATGACAAACAAGATGAACAAAGGGAGAAAATGCAAAAGGACAGGTGTTATCCAGGAAGTGTCCACTCAGATGCTGCTATTCCCACTAAGATGGGTGGTTATCTTAGAAACAAACAATCAAAGTCTACTATCGCTTCCTTTTATGAAAATAGATGAGAGGAGAACCAAGACGGCCAACCTGAGTCTTGTGTTTGATTTCCTCTCCTTCTTGATAGAGTTTCTCTACTTCTTCTTTGTCTGCCCAGCTACAAGGACTTGTGGAATCACAACAACATACTACTATGCAAGAAACAAGGATCTAAATTCATAAATAATACAGGATCAGATGTGTATTAACCATATACATGCATATATATAAACAAGTACACAAGAATATGGAAGGAAACAAGGATAACTTTATTCAAAAAAAAAGTAGCAAGAGGATTACAACCATGTTCTCTAACCCAGCATCATCCTCTAGCTAAGAAGCCCTTCTTCACCTCAAGCAAAGCTAGATCACCCAACACTGTGAATATACACAAGAAAACCAATAGCACTTCTCTATAAGATACAAAATTCCAACCTATGGATCTCTGTGATGAGGGATCCATATATAGATGATTACAGAGAGGTGAGTCATCTTTTTGGATCTTGATTAGTGTCCTCTCTCTGATAGTTCCTTCTTCCACTTGGAGAATGATGATCTCTTACTCATCCCTGGTCGAAAATGGGAGTGGCAAGTGTTAGGGGGAGGCTTCTGGAAGATTCCATGATCTTCCACCTCGCTTTTGTCCCTGCCATTTGTCCATTCCTACCGATTCGCACTATAGAGGATCAAACATATGCATCGCACCTTGTACATTGGAAGGTGATATCGCTTCGCACCTGCATTGAGCTTTCAATATGGTCCAGTTGACCATTTATGAGCAGTTTTCGTGGAGAACTTCTGGGAGATGATGTATCAGTTGACCTTGTTCCTTTAGGCAGTGAAGCAACACTTTTAGGGACTTAGGAGACCTCAGTTTATGGACATTTATGTTTGGGGTTGAAGTGCCCAAAAATGCCTATAACAATTCCCCCCTAAAGCATGAGGTCATTAATATTTTTGATGTCGGGTGAAATGCTTTACTATGAGGATCTGAAGTTTTTCCGAGCTGGGAGATGACTTGTAATAAGATACAATACAATACATTATTTTGACAACCTTTTTTTCATGATCTAGTTGAGGCGGGCATTCCCATGCTCAGCTTTATAAATTCATTTTCATGTACATAGGACAGACAATCGTCTGTGTGACAGACTGATGATATGGACACATCATCCTATGATTTGGATGATCATCTATTCGGCAATGATGTACATTGGATGTTCTTATATTCCTAAATATATCGCAGCCCAGATGGATGAAACTAGATCCGGGGTCTTCAAAACTCGTTTAATATTCACTTGGAGTACAAGTCGATCCATGTGAAAAATGTTCTGGAGTCGAACATGGAAAGACATCGCCTAATTACCAGCCAATGATGTAAGCTGTTAATAGGTGCGAGAGGAATCACCAATAATGACAATGACCCTCAAGGTACTACAGTAAAATTCACGTGGTGTGAAAAAGGATTTGGCGTCGAACACCATGCAAAATCTCTCGGTCGAAGGCCATTAATGTAAACTTGTCGCCGAAAGTGAGAAACTTGCCATTGAGGCATGCAAGCTTCAAAGTACTGAAAGCATTGTCCCTAGGTCAACTTCTTGGATAATGAGCTGATGTCGACAAGAAGTGACCTGTCATAGGAGGGCCTTAATGAATCCCACATATACGACACAGAACGAAGCAAATGATTTTGGAGGTGAAAACAATCTGACGATACAGGGTTCAGAGTGGCGGTCATGAAAGAATGGAGCATGAATGTATTGCAGTGGGTGAGACATAGGAGAATTGTCTGAATGACTTCTCTTAAACATATCAGCGACACTCATGATGGATTGGTAACGTTAACCCCATAGATGGATGGTGTGATGGACCAATGGTGATGACCAGTGAACGGAACAACCCAACCCGGCTTGGATGTGGAAGGAAAGTGTCATGTTCAAGAGCGACTTGCTATCAATAAAGCTTTTTCAAGTTTTCTTCCCAATTTTCCCCAGTCATTGCTGACCAGTACCTCTTTATTTTTGTCAAGCTTGAGGAGGATAACATATGCTTGTTCTATAATCCACCCTTCGGGCGAACCTGTCGCTATATTTTAACGAGCCTAGCGACAGTGAAAATTGTTCTTGTCCATTTGGACAAGTTTGTCGCTATTCGGTTTTAACGAGTTTAACGACAAAGATAGCTCTGTCCCTTTCAATTTTAGAGAGTATGAAAGGAATGGAAAGGAGACTCCAATGATTCTTTTTCGTCATGTAATCCCTTAATTCCGAAAAAGCGTAAAATAATACAGAAGGGATGAATTTTCAATAGTTTTAACGAGCCGAACAAGACAAGCACTCGATCTTTTTGTGTAATAATCCCTCACATCCAAAAAGATTAAAATCTAGAGGAGGGATAGCACTTACGATGACTTTTAACGAGCTGGAGAGGCAAATCACTCGGTAAATTTTCATTTTTTATGAGTTAGTTGAAAAGAGCTTAAAGGAGACTCGTTTTTGAGGAATGAGTGATGGTTTTGGGTAGCAGCTGATTCCAGGAAAGGTTTGGAATTCTCCAATCACGACAGTGTCACAAGGATGGATAATAGAATCACTCTTTGCAGATGTTCCTTGAAGGGGTAAACAAACATATGGGGGTGAATGATCGGCTAAAAACAAATTGGAGGTGATGATGAGAACAAGACCAAGGTTCAAACGCTGGCAATAAGGCATTCACAATGGTTATTTACCGGTTCATGTTTTAATGAGCTTAAACGCTGGGGGAAACATTTGCTCATGACTTATGTTTATTTTTTAATGAGCTTGAACTATGCGCTAAAACTGCTCGTGGTAATGGTCATCGAGTCTTTGATTCACCATTAGGATTTTGTTCTTTCAAAGATTGTACTACCTATTCATTTGCTTCATCAAACCGATTAGAAATGAAAACATATGCTTGATAAATGAGTTAAGAACACTAATATTTTACTCGAATTACGTGCATGGTAAATTAAAAGTGACTTTTACCTCTCATTTTACCATTTCATTTGAATTTGGTTTGTTGGAGCTCTGGAGGTGCTTTTCCCCCCTGATTTTCACCAGCTGATTCTGGGAGATTCTGTGGATGATTCCTGATGCCGCTTGGACTAGGTAGGAGCTAAACTTGTGCTCTTCAATTGCATGCCTTTCTTTTTGAATTCTGAGCCTGTTTCCTTATTCTGCTGAGCCTTTGGGGCTTGAAGAATTCGCCTTGGGACCATCGCACCCTTACTTAATCGAAAGGTGCGATGCACACTAGTCTTCCCACTGACTAGTCAGTATGCATCGCTCCCAGTACACTTACTGGGGTGCGATGGGCACAAGGTGGAAAGTTTTTGCACAGTTTTCTCATGGATTTTTGCCTATTTTTTACCAAATGAGGATCCTGACTCTTCTCTTGTTTGTTTTTTAGAGATTCATCGGAGAAAAATGGTTGTTACATGGTGAGAACATGAGCATGAAGAAAAGGACGTTGTTGCTTTACATGATCCGGGCACAGTAGCTGCATTGCGGAACTATGGCTTGTTGAAGTTTTTCCGTATCTCTAGCATGAGGAAACAAATCAATTGGTTGCAATATTTCCCCAATGCATGGGATCCTATCAACCAGGTGTTCCAGATTAGGGGCAACTCGATCCCCTTGACTGCAGTGGACATCTATTTTCTGATCGGTTTATCGAGGCATGGTGCCCCTCTCTCATTATCAGGCTTCGCCCATGGGGGCGAGTCCGTGAGGGAGTACATTTGTCGGCACTGCAGAGAGGGATCTCAGCCAAGTATGGATGGCAAGATCAATATCCGAGATGTCACTAACCGGCCCTTGCAGACCATTCTGTTCAGTTTTGCTAGACTGGCTGGTAGTTCTGCTCTTCACATAGCTAACAGGTCTTACATGCAGTATGCTCTGTGATGAAAGAACAACTGACCAAGGTGAAAAGCGGAATATCCAAGAACTTCGGTTATGGTTCTATTTTGACCGCTTTCGCTTTGGAGAGAATCCCACTGATGCAGCCACAGTACATTTCACTTGGCCTACCTCCACCGACTGAACCACGGATGCAGAGATGGTTTGACCTCATGTCTCGGCATGCAGGCCAACCCTAGATTTATTTTTCTGATACTTTCTTCAAGTGGTTCGATCATCAGGAGATGGTTTATGCCAGGTTCCCATATGCTGGTATGGATTTCCGGGGTGACCCGGACTTGGTGTCGCCGACCGGCGAGTAGTGGGGTGCCATGGGTAATTCTTCAGACCATATCTCTGTTCATTGTTATTTATAATGTTATTTTTTTTTATCAAGACTAATCAAAACTCATTTGCTCATGCAGATGTTGGACTAGTTCGACCGGCAGTACGCTGCAGAGACCCAGCGGCCGCTCCAGCAGGAGAGGTTGTGGGGAGGGCCATCCTTCGCGACCTTGATGTGGTCGAGACTCTTTTAGCACTACAGGACCAGATCAAGGGTCTTACCCTTGGTATCCCAGATGTGAGGACCGACGGGCTGCCTCTGCGGTTGCAGCGACATACTACTGGAGTGCCGAGTCGATGGACATGGCTTTTATGCATGATTGCACAGGCGGTGACTTGTTATCACCAGCATCATTAGACTAGGGTGCCCCTTAGCATTTTGAGTTTTGGGTCATTTGACCGATTTTGTCTTGGTTACAGAACATTACGTATAAACTATAAACAGTTATGAATATATTTTTGATTTTCGGATCTTTATTTTGGTTAAGTTACATGATCCTGCTGCATATATTGATGTGATGCTACTTTTTATAAATATCACAAATGTCTATCTAACACATAATTTGCCAATGAGTCTATTAATGTGTTTAAACTTCTGGAAATATGTTGATATTGGATGAAATCAAATTGTCTTTCCAAAATTCTGACCCTTAGGAACATGCGATAGATAGCTGGATTCCATACAGAATAGATGCCGGTGAGTTGTAGAATGACGAGATGTGAGTCTAGCCTGACGAAAAGTCGGCATATGCCATGTGTGATGGCATCAGAGAGAAGTTATATCAATGCGCTGTACTCAGCGATATTGTTCGTCAACCGACCAATACACACTCCTATGAAACTTACCAACTCGCTGTTGGGATTAAAAATGGCCCATGCCGCAAAAGACAGGTTCCGCGAACTACGATTTGCTCCGTCGGCATATCCAACGAATGATTCTAATGGGTTTGACATCTGCAACGAATGCAAAAAGAGGATTACCTGACCAAAATAAATGCTCTTGGCGAAAACAAAAATGTAACAAAAGCATGAAGATTACTATGCAGAATTAAGCATAGTAATGCTTGAGGTACAACCCGTTGCGAGGTTGCGCCAGTGGAATCCCATCATAGTCCATCAACTCGTAGGCTCCTTTTGCTAATACTCACTTAACAACATAGGGACCCATCCATAACAATTTGAATTTCCCTGCTCCCAACTTATCGGATTCCTGGTCATAAAGTAAGACCAGGTCACCTTCTGAGAAGACGCGAGGTTTGACATTCTTGTCGAATTGTGCTTTGACTCATTTCTTATGAGCTTCGTTAGCCAAAGCTGCATCACGACGGGTTTCATCCAATTGGATTAGTTCCACGAAATGAGCCTCTTCTTCTGAGGTTCCGGGGAGAAGGTCGACTGCGAGTTTGAGGGACGAGATTTCACACTGAACAGGTAAGATTGCTTCCAGACCGTACATAAGTTGAAAAGGTGTGAACCCGATTGCATTTATTACCGATGTCTGGTATGCCCACAAGGTCGAGTACAGGATTAGGTGCCAATCCCATTTGTGGACTCCGATTATCCTTTGCAGCATGCGCTTTAGGACCTTGTTGATTGCCTCAACCTATCCGTTAGCTTGTGGATAATACGGAGTAGAGTTGTCGTGGGACAGTCCTAATTTGGCAGCCAACTCAACCATCATGTGATTGCAAAAATGTGATCCATGATCTGTGACTATGGCCTGTGGAACGCCGAATCTGGAGACTACGTGATTAAAAAAGAAAAGGGCAGCCGTTTCGCCGCTGTTGTTTACTGTAGGCATCACCTCGGCCCATTTGGTAAAATAGTGTACTGCGACTATGATATACACATGCCCCCCCGCCGAGGTGGGGTTACATGTCATGAAATCTATGCCCCATTTGGCGAATGGCCCAACAGCTACTATTGGTTGCAGCAGTGCGGGTGGTCTTTTGGTTTTGCTATCGAAAATTTGGCAAGCATGACAACTTCTGACTGCGGTTATGCAATCTTTGAACATTGTTGGCCAGAAGTATCCTGCTCGCAAAATGTTTTGCGCCATGTCATAACCAGAATGATGCCCCCCACATGTGCCTGAATGACAATCATTTAGGACTTCTTGGGCCTCCTCATGGGTGAGGCACCTTCGCAAAACTGTATCAATACCACGACGGTAAAGAGTATCACCGACAATCACGTAGTCTTTTGCTTGGTATCGAATACGTCGTTGTTCGGAGTGTGAGGTATTAGACCTATATGTTTGTGTCTGGAGATAGATGATTATATCTCCGTACCATAGATCGCTTGAAGATATCAGAAACAAATTTTCATCCACAATTGCTTCTTCGGATGTTGCATCGTTGGACGACGATGGGAGATTGCATAGTAACTTCGCGAATACTAGGGCTTTCTTTGATTTGGATTTTTTGAATTCCAGATCAAAATCTTGTAGAATTTCTATCCATTTTGAATATTTTCCCCCCGGCAAATGTCGCGAAAATATATAAGTCATGGGGTTGCAATATGATAAAATGGTAGTTTTCCTGAAGAGGACGTAGTGTCGAAATCTCTATATCACTTGAACAGCTGCGAGGGCGAGCTTTTCAACGTAGGAGTATTTCATTTCCATATCATTTAAGTTTCAGCTTAAATAATATATAGGATGTTCAATTCCATTGTCTTCCTGAACTAAAACCATTGCTATGGTGATATCTGCTGCAGCCATATACAGGTTAAAGTCTTTTTGATAATCAGGGGCATACATTAATGACGCTTGTATTAGATATTTCTTTAAAGCATCAAAGGAAGCTTGCACGACCTGATCCCAAACAAAGGGTACTTCTTTTTTCAATAGACGAGTATAACCTTTAGCTAGTTTAGTGTAATTTGGAATGAACCTCCTAAGGAAGTTTGCTTTCCCTTGGAGTTTCTGAATCTGAAGCAAGTTTGAAGGTGGAGGCAAATCGATGATTGCCTGAACCTTGCAAGGGTCGAGACGAATCCCATCCTTTGAGACTATGAAACCAAGTAAACGACCAGAACTAACACAAAACACGCATTTGTGTGGATTGAGTCGTATCTTGTAGTGTCGGCAACGTAGAAATATCACTCTCAAATGGCGCGAATGATTGATCCGCTTTCGCAAATGAGCTGGGAGATCATCGAGATATGGTTGAACGATGTTTTTGATGTCATGGAAAGCATAGTTCATTGCTCTTTGAAAAGTTTCCCCTGCGTTCTTCAAACCAAAGGGTAGCTTGCAATATGCGAATGTGCCCCACGGACAAATGAATGCAGTCTTTGACTGGTCTTGTGGGTGGATATTTATTTGATTATACCCGGAAAATCCATCCATAAATGAAAAGATTTCGCATTTGGCGCACTCATCAATTATCTGGTCAATAAAGGGTGTAGGGTAGTTGTCTTTTGGACAAGCTTGATTTACATCCCTGTAATCGACGCACACTCTAATCGTTCCTTGTTTTTTCATCACAAGAACAATATTCGATACCCAATCGATTAGAGGAACGGGGTAAATGAAACCAACATGGAGGAGTTTTTCAACTTCCGCCTTGATGGCAACGACTTTCTTGGGGTGCACCTGCTGTAGCCATTGTCGTACCGGTTTGACATCTGGATACATCTTAATTTCGTGTTCAACTATGCTCGAGTCAATACCTGGTATTTCATCATATGACCAAGCAAAGAAATCTCTAAACTCGCGAAAGAGAGCGCTATATATTTCCAGTTCTGAAGAAGAACAAGATTTTCCAACATGAATATTTTGTACAACATCTGTTTTGGTTGAGATATTTATGGCCATAGTCTCTTCGATATTGGATAGGTTTCTCTCAGAATCCACCGTATTTACAATATTTGCCAGAAAGTCAAATACTGAAGGATGGTGTAGGTTACCGGAATTATCTTCATTCCAGTTCAGAATATGGGAACGATGGTGGTAATCTTCCCATGGTGCCCCATCAATCATCATTGATTGAAAGATTCCTTCGTCTGTAGAGTGTACTCGCGACCAAGGATCTGAAGGGGAGCCATATTCCTTAGACCTATCTATCCAAACGCTTGATGAGCGTTGATGCGGGTTTGCCTCCCATGTTGAAAACATTGATTTCTATAATATTTCCAGTGGGGTTAGAGGCAAAACTTGCAAATGATCCATTTTAACATCGTTTTCCGACATCTTCTGAATGGAAGATATCATATTGCAAGTTCCTACATTAGCCACTTCCGCCAAATTTGTAGGAGGCAGTAGGGTAAAAGTTCCCATTAATGTAGGGTATTTTAGTAGGCCTACTCCGATATTGTGAAGCATGCTAGGGCTTCCATGGATCATCGTAATGCTTCCTGTAACTTGCGAACTGTTGGGGAGAAAAGTTTGTTGGTTGATGATTGTAATTCCTCCTTGGGAAGGAATTGCAATTTTCCTAAAGTAGGTCGAAACAATGGCTGCCATGACATATATCCAGGGTCTTCCCAGTAGGATGTTGAAATTGAGGTTTCCGTCGATGACTTCAACATCGATTTCTACTGTTTTTCCCCCCAATTCGACTTGCAAGTTACTTAATATTCCATATGGGGTGTATGTTCATCCATCAAATGCTTTCAATGTCGTCGATGATCGCGACAAGGATGGAGACCCTAGAGTTTTCCAGCAACTCATCGACATGATACATGTGGATGCCCCCTCATCAATAATTGTTCTATGAACATTTTTGTTGAGGGCTTTCACTTGAATGAGGAAAGCTAGTTGAGCTGGTAGCTGAGGGTCGTATCCTTTATGATTAAAAGATACAAGATTGGAATCCATTGGGTTAATCCCACCTATTGCTGATAATAAAGCCTGCTTTTGGGAGGGGCAATTTTGCAGTATCTCAAGAGTCGACATCGCGGAGGGCGATTGGGCTAAATCCTTCACTATATTATAGTGTTGTGCTGCTCGGCCACGAGGATTAAACGTCGATTTGTGTACTACTCGCTTTGGTGGTTTTATTGTTAATTCAGGAATGATGGGTGGCACAACCTCAGTCGAAGTTGTTGTTGAACTACTAGGTTGATCATTATCCTTGTTCTTCAACATCTATGGATTCCCGTAATCTTTACTCCTTGTTGATATCAGAGCATCATTCAGTTGCTTTGAAACTGAAAACATTAGCACTTGGGATGGGGAAGCATTTTTGCTAGCAACTAGATTTGTTCCTGGGTTTGGAAACAGATCAGTTAATACAGCTGAGGTTTTTGAACTTTTGAAGGATTTTCTAAGTTCATCTTTATATGGACATTCTCTGGTCTAGTGATCCTCGTCACATATATGACATGGAGTTTTGGGTTTCCCATTCCCAGAAGGGTTTGCAGAAGCTTTTCTAGGAGATGAGTCCTCCTGGTTTTTCTTCTTCCCTTGTTTTTTCTTCTTGCCTCCCGGTTGCTTGGGTTATTTGCCTTTGTCCATCGACACGACATTTACTTTCGAGGCTAGAAGTTCATCATTTTCATTTTGACTCGAAACCGTGCGGGCATTTTTTGATGTAGCCTTTGCGGTTTTGGTGCCCGTTGTACCTATCACACCATTGTCGGCATGAGAGTCTTTGTTTGATTTAGGAGGCAGAGGAACGAAAAATTCTGGTCTAGGAGCATCAGGGATTTCATCGTAGAGCATGCCAGACTGAGTATAAATCAAGTATAGATATTGTGCACGAGCAATAACTTGCTCTTCAGTGACGACTCCTCCCTTTGCCACATCTTCTGTAATAGCAGGTAACAGTGACTTAATAAACCATTCAGCCAATAGCTGATCAGAAACATACGTTTTTACCATTCTACGACGACGTCGCCATTCATGAATATGATCAGATATGTGAGTGGCCGTCGTTTGTTTGAAATTGGTAAGTAGCTTAGTTCCTGTTTCATGCCTTATAGGTAACTGAAAATGGGTTAAAAAGGTCATGGCTAGGGCACTGAAGTTATCAAACGAAGCTCTAGGCAGTTCGATATACCACTTTGCTGTCGGACCAGTTAACGTGCGCTGAAAGAGGCGAAGCCTAATCAAATCATCATTGAGAGTGTTTGATGAACACCATAGATGAAAGGTCATCACATGATTCGATGGGTCTTCGCTCGGATTTCCATTAAACTTAGGAATATCTGATGGAAGTTTATGCGGAATCGCCGACCACCAAGGGGCGTAGGCAATTGGATCGTTCGTTAGTCGACTTAGATCCGGCAACTCTAAAGTTACCACAAAAGGAAACTATTGATTCAGGCTTAGTTGGGCATACCCAGGATAAGACGAGATTTTTTGAGTAGTCGGTCTTTGCATACCAGCATAATGCATTTGATGTTGGTAACTTTAGTAAGTTTGATGGGCATAACCATTATGATATGGTTGATACGGCTGCCCATTACTTGCAAAGACTTGTTGCTCATATCCTTGGTAAGCTTGTTGGAATTGCGGTTGTTGGTATTACACCAGCCATGGTTGTGAAGTCATGGCCTATTTTCCAGTACTAACTGTTTGACCAAGATGGGGGTTGGCGTTCCCCGTTTGAACCTGTTCCACTCCACTAGTTGGTGATTGCGGTTGTGTCGTAGGTACAAGAGATCGTTGCATTACAACCTGTGAAACTTGAGGTTGGCATACAACTGGTGACACTTGTACTTGTGATACTGCCACAATAGCCGACGTAGTGGGGATATTTGTCATGGGTAAACTTTTTTGTATTGAGCATACAACTCTTGGTTGCTGAGACAGGATTGGCACCCAACCGCTAGTCGTGATTCTAGCATAACCCAAATTTTTTTGTGAACTCACGCATGGTTGTCCTTCTGAGGAAGGAAATGAAAGGGTATATGGCCCTCCATACGACGGTAATCTAGTACTCAAAGGAATGATTTGCCTTTGGGGACCAGTGTGCCCGAATTGACCTTCTGAAGGATCAATTTGTTGATACTCAACATAAGAGATTCCAGATATAATTCCGGAACAAACGGGAATAGTCCATACTGTCGAAATAGCCCCTAGATGGACTCCATCTAGTGATTGAAAGCTGGTTGGGACAGATGGCACGCTGACGAACATTGTCGGAGTAGCAGAAGGAGCTTTTGTTGTTGCTGTGTCGGGTAACATAGTCCTTGATGTCGACGGTTGTTCAGACATATTAAGCCTATCCAAAAGATTCCTCAGCGATTCTTCAGGAACTTCCGATGGTGGGTGAATATCTTCTGATGAAGAAGGATACAGGGCAATCCCAGCTCCAAGTTACATTGGAGCGCTAGATGGAGGATCTTCCACAATCTCTTCTATGGCAATCAATCTAGGAGCAAGAGGCAGACCGTCAGGTCCGTAAAATATTTCTGGTACTGAAGAAGATGTAAGTTTTGCAGCAATAGACAGTTGGGGAGTAACACCTTCCGAATTGGCTGTAGACGGAGCCGGTTCAGGAATAGAAGTGTTAAACATCATACTAGGATCAGTTATAATGTCCTTTTGTTGTTGCGGAATTTCTTCTATTGAGGCAGGGATACAAGAAATGTTCGGAGCAACCGGAGTCTCTGAGGATGTTGGAGTGCTTGCTCCAACCAACCTAGGGAACTTTGATTCGTTTAAATGAGTTCACTTCATCTGGAATGGTTTCGCTTCCGGAGTCAACGACGGTTGAATCGTAAGTCTCCACAAACGACGGGGTTTTGATTGACTTTCTTCCACGATTGCGGATTACTTGATCAACTCAAAATAAAAGGGAAAAATGTTTTTTCGAATTAAATGAATTTTAGACGCTTTGACACAACTTGTTTTTTAAATTTTAAAGAGTCAAGAAAAAACAAAAGATGACTCTAGTCGCCTTCGATTTTTATTGAGCCTGAAGTGACAAGTGCTCAGAGGACATTTTCCTTTAAGGAGTCTGAAAAGGAGAAAAATGGACTTCTCTGGAGATTTACAGTATGGCAGTTAGTCTTCCTGAATGCTATGTTCATTGCATTGCAATCGATAGGGTGGTAGACATGACTTCCTAAGGATAAAGGATGCAGCCTATTGTGGTCTCCCAAAATATACTCGATGGTACGTGGGAGCACAAGTCTGTACTGGCACTTGCCGTTTCAGAGTGGAGGAATCACCCAACCAACAATGACAGTTACCAGGTTTTACGACGCCGGAATACGTCTCTAGCCTAGACCTCTAGATGTTGTGCGTCAGGTTCCAAAGCATTGTTAGATTCATTAAATTTATTTTAAGTTGATCTTGCTTAAGAATTTTCCTTTCAGGTTCACCACGTGATGTGTATACAATTCCTAAAATGTAGTCTAAGATGATAAACAAACGTTTAATCTTCTTTTAGGCAATGAAAATCCTAGCTACTAAGGAAAGAAAGTTAAGAATATTTCTGCAAAGAGCACAGAGCACACGCTAAATGCACTGTCCTAAATCAAACCAAGCAATCAAAATGCAAATGCACATGCATGTATTTTCTTTTAGCCTTCTTAATGTATGAATGATGATAAGAAAGCTACGTGCAAATATGAATTACTTTCAAAGTGACAATACTCAACAAATTTCTTTTCAAAATGAAGTGAAGGTAAGAGAGACACTTTGCGATTTCGAAATGAAAATTTCTTTTCGACAATTTAAAACTATTAATTCAAATCATATGCAATAGTAACTGTATAATCGACTACCAAGAACAATGGGATTGTCTTCTAAAACTGAAAATGACAGCTACAACACTTTCAGATCAAGAAATGACAGTTCGACTATGCTACTTTTTTGCAAAAGAGAACTGAAAATGGCGCACAATACATAAAAACACTTACAGTTCTTTGCACTGAGGAGGCGGAATAATGTAAGAGAAGGGGGTTTTCACAGAGATACACTGACTACAGACAACAAAACTCCTGAATAGGACAGAAAACAGTGAGGAAAAATCAAAGTCTGAAGGTAAAGTTAACCTTCCCTGACCATCGCACCTGTCACATTGTGAATTCAGTATGCAGCGCACCTACTTCACTCGGGAAGTGCGATGCATACAGTCTGCCTTGAAGGCAGGGTGCGATGGTACTAGTGCGAGACTTTGAATGAGTTTTTAGTCACAATTTTCAATTCAGCTCAGAGATTTAGGCCGAGTAAGTAATATTCAGTATATGTAAAACACAGGGGTGATCTAAAGAGGTTACTAGAGCCACCACTTAGGGAAATTAGACTGTTTGCAGATCGATTGTTTAATTCATAAACAAAACTCA
This sequence comes from Pinus taeda, assembly GCA_000404065.3. Taxonomy (NCBI): domain Eukaryota; kingdom Viridiplantae; phylum Streptophyta; class Pinopsida; order Pinales; family Pinaceae; genus Pinus; species Pinus taeda. The sequence continues at coordinate 97,983 of APFE031081609.1, read as the reverse complement.
GAGATAGACTGAAGCAGCATTGATCTACTTTGAATTTGTATAAAAAATGCAGTTCGAAGGCTAGCTGGCTTGGCTTCAAGCTCCGTCTGTAATTTTATAAAAGAAACAAAGATAGATAGGCTAACAAACAATCTAGTCGCTCCCCAATGGATTTGCCATTTTGTTACCGGGAATAGTGTCCACTCGGATGCTGCTATTCCCACTAAGACTGGTAGCTATCTTAGAATCAAACAAGTAAAGTCTATTTTCACTTTCCTTTATGAAAATAGATAGGAGTGGAACAAAGGAGACCAACCTTAGTCTTGCGCTTGATTTCCTCTCCTTCTCGATAGAGCTTTTGACGCTCCTTCTTCGTCTGCCTAGCTTCAAAGAGAACCTGTGGAATCACAATAACATACTACTATCGAATAACAAAGATCTATATTCATAAATAACACAGGACCATATGTGCATTAACCATACAAATGCATCTATAAAGAAGTACACAAGAATATGGAGGAAAACTTGAATAGCTTTATTAAGATGAAAAGTAGCAAGAGGATTACAACCATATGTTCCTGACCCAACATCTTCCTCCAGCTAGAAATCCCTTCTTCACCTCAAGTAAAGCTTAGATCACCCAACACTATGAATGTACACCACAAAACCAACAACACTTCTCTATAAGATACAAAATTCCAGCCCCTGGATCGCTGTGATGAGGGATCCATATATAGATGATTATAGGGAGTGAGTCATATTCTGGGGTCTTTATTAGTGTCCTCTCTCTGATAGTTCCAACTTCCACTTGGAGAATGATGATCTCTTACTCATCCTTGGTCAAAAATAGAGAGGCAAGTGTCAGAGGGGAAGCTTCTAGAAGATTCCATGATCTTCCACCTCGCATTTTGTCCCTGCCATTTGTTCATTCCCGACCATCGCACCCTACAAAGGAGCAATTCAGTATGCATCGCACCTTGTACACTGGGAAGGTGATATGCATCGCACTCTCACTGTGCTTTTAGTATGGTCCAGTTTTGACCATTTATGAGCAGTTTTCAGTGGAGAACTTCTGGGAGATGATGTAATCAGCTGACCTTGTTCCTTTAGGCAGTGAAGCAACACTTCTAGGGACTTAGGAGCCCTCAATTTATGGACATTTATGATTGGGGTTGAGGTGCCCAAAAATTTCTATAACATTTGCCCCCTAAAGCATGAGGTCGTTAATCTTTCTGATGTCGGGTGAAATGCTTTACTATGAGAATCCGAAGTTTTTTCGAGCTGGAAAGCGACCTGTAATAAGATACAATACAATGCATTATTTTGACAACATTTTTTGATGATCTAGCTGAGGCGAGCGTTCCCATGCTCAGCTTTATAAATTCATTTTCATGTACATAGGACAGACAATCGTCTGTGTGACAGACTGATGATA
>APFE031081609.1:82169-96549 GCA_000404065.3 Pinus taeda | reverse complement strand
CTGGGAAGGTGATATGCATCACACCCTCTGCACTGGGTTTTCAGTATGGTCCAGTTTTGACCATTTATGAGTAGTTTTTAGTGGAGAACTTCTGGGAGATGATGTAATCAGCCGACCTTGTTCCTTTAGGCAGTGAAGCAACACTTTTAGGGAATTAGGAGCCCTCCATTTATGGACATTTATGATTGGGTTTGAAGTGCCCAAAAATTTCTATAACAATAACTAGACTTGGGACTTAGTCAGGTTGCCTGTAGGTAAAACAACATTGCAGAATAAATGGGTTTACAGGCTAAAGAAAGAAAATGGAGGCAGAAAAAGGTACAAAGGTAGACTTGTGGGGAAGGGGTTTGCACAAAAAAAGGGTATAAACTTTGATGAGATATTTTCTCCTATTGTGAAAATTAATTCAATCAAAACTATTTTTAAGTGTAGTAGCTACTGAAGATTTACATCTTAAGCAGTTAGATGTAAAGATAGCCTTTCTCCATGGGGATTTGGAGGAAGAGATATATATGCAGCAGCCACAAGGATATGGGGTAAAAGCGAAGGAGAAACTAGTGTGCAGGTTGAAGAAGAGCTTGTATGGCTTAAAACAGGCTCCAAGGCAGTGGTATCTAAAATTTGATAGGTTTATGTCTGAACAAGGTTATACTAGATGTCACTCTAATCATTGTGTTTATCTCAAAAGGCAAAATGATGGCAGCTATATTATATTGTTATTGTATGTAGATGACATGCTTGTTGCAGATTCTAACATGTAGGAAATAAATGTGCTCAAAAATAAATTGGCAAGCTCATTTGCAATGAAGGATTTGGGTGCTGCAAAACAAATCCTTGGTATGAGAATAACTAGAGATAGGAAGAATTGCAAACTAACATTGTCTCAAAGTGAGTACATAGAAAAGGTGTTGAAAAAGGTTTAATATGTAGAATGCAAAACCAGTTAGTATACCTTTGGCTAGCAATTTCAAATTAAGTAAGGAGGCGTGTCCCAAGACTCAAGAAGAAATGTCTCATATTTCTAAAGTTCCATATGCATCAGCAGTTGGAAGCTTAATGTATGCAATGGTCTGCACAAGGCCTGATATTTCACATGTAGTGGGAGTTATAAGCAAGTACATGAACAATCCAGGAAAAGAACATTGGATGGCGGTGAAGTGGATTCTCAGGTATTTGAGAGGTACCACAAATCAGGCATTATGTTTTGGTGGTTCAAACATTACTCTACAGGGATATGTTGATGCAGATATGGTAGGTGACAGAGATAACTGGAGGAGCACTATAGGATATGTATTTACTATAGGTGAAACAACTGTCAGTTGGGTTTCAAAAATCCAAAGTGTTGTTGGAATTTCAACAATAGAAGAAGAGTATGTTGCTGCTACAGAGGGTAGTAGAGAAATGATTTGGTTACAAAGGTTTCTGGATGAAGTGGGTAAGAAGCAGGAGTTGGGCAGGTTATGCAGTGACAGCCAGAGTGCCATACATCTTGCAAAGAACTCTGCATTTCATTCCAAGACTAAACATATACAGTTCAAGTACCATTTCATATGGTCAACATTGGAAGATGGATAGCTGAAGCTGGAAAAGATACACACTAGCCAAAATCCTGCAGATATGCTAACAAAAGTTGTAACTAGGGAGAAAATGAGAATCTGCTTAGTTTCAATTGCTCTTCAAGTATGATGAAGAAGATGAGAAACAACTAGGTCCAAAGAGGATTCATTGTCTAGCAAATGAAGCAGTGGTGGAGTTGCTATAATCAGTCTCCAAGTGGGAGATTGTTGGGTGTGGAGCTTGATTATCTTCTGTATTCAAAGGTATCACTGCATTGGACCCCAGTTCAAAATGGGGCAGCAATGCCGCCCATAAAATATTCACTGTTCTTAAAATATTCACTACAAGGGGGTATAGTAATTTCTAGTCAATCTTGGTTGTTCATTAGGTGGAGATCTGACGGTAGAAGTTATGTTTAATTTATGGTTTTTTTCCCTAGAAGGCAACCCCTCACTATATATGAGGGAATTGTATTGCATCTATGAAGATCTGTATTCTGAGTGATGAAGAGAGAGGAGATTGATAGCGAAGAGGGTTTTACAACAGATCTATTGTAGGTTGTATGTCTTCAATTTGCTGGATAATATAATAAAAGAAGGACTAGTTGTTTCTTCGTGGACGTAGCCCAAACTAGGTGAACCATGTATATCTATGTCTCTCTTGTTTTATGCATTTTCTATGTTTATATTTTTGCAATATTTTATGTATTCCATTGCTCCATAATATATAATTTTCTAACATTGCCTTCAATGGAGGTCGTGACCGAATAGACCTCGCCCAACCAAGGCTTCAAGCGCACCTTCAACACTACCTCTTCATCCTGCACTGTATCTACCTATTCCTTCCATGTTTTGGCCTCCTGCAACTTCACAACTCTCTATGTGACGACGAAAATGTGCATTATTCCTTACACCTCATCGTAGTGTTGTTGTAGTTCTTGCGGCTCTGTCTCCTTCCTCTATACAATATGATCTTCTTGCAGACTGGTCAGTACTTCAAATGACTATTCAAATAGTCTTGTGCAATCTACTACTGCACTATCTACTGCTGCTATTGCCTCTATGACAGTGGTTGTTTGCTACTCGTTTACTTCCGGCGGAGTTGAAGGTTGGGCCTTCAATTGAAATTCTGCAATCTAGAGGTTTAGGTCTAGCTGAACCTTGGCCAACTTTGTGCGAGCATCGCGCACCCCCGCAGCATGTTTGTGGACCTATTCATCTGCCTTCACATCCTTAGGAATGACCAATTTGGGCAGCATTCAGAAGGCTTCTTTCACGGCCTCAATCATGCATTGATTTGTGTTAGTATGTTCCACCATGGAAGTGAGGGTGATGTCTTGTTGTAGGGCCATCTACTCACTGATCACCTACAAAGCGTGTTGTTCGTGGGTCCTCTACTCCATGATCACCCCATCTTACAGTAAGTGGAGTGCCTCACTATGAAACGCTGCCAAGTTCAACCCTACTCCCTTGAGGGCATTCACAGCGAGCCTATCAGCTTCGATCTTTGTGGTTAGTGTTCTCTCCAATAGCACTATCGCCCAGGAGTCCTTTGCATTTAGCATCTTGACAGCTTTTGAATTACCGATGGAGAGGCTAGTGGACACCGCGCCAGTATGTGATGCACATATCTGCAGCTCATGCAGAACCATCTAGATGGCCCCCAATACTTGTTATTGTTGTTGCTTGAACTGTTGTTGTACCTCTGTAGTGACATCACCCACCGTATCTCCAATGTCATTCAAATCTCCCTCTGTTAGGGTGATTGGGTCCAGAAACATCTTACTAGCCTTGGATTTCTTCCATGGTGCAACTTTTTCCTGTCCTCTTGGATGCTTGATATGGAACGACGCCATCTTCAGGTTCACTCCATGCTGCTTTGTCTACTTGTCTGTTTCTTCCTCTGTTTTGGGCAAGGGCAACCTTAGACCTTTGCAAAGTTGTGCTATGCTTTGCCTGTCTACTCTTCTGCCTACTGCGTAGCATCGCGCTTTGTCTGAGCCTTTCCATCAGCCTCCTTCCTCCTTTTCTTGGCCAGTTGCACCATCTTGAGCTTGGCCTCCTCATTTTTGTGCTATGCAGTGAAATTGCTTGATCCCACCACCGAGTCTGAGGTAGCGCACCACTCTGTTGGCTAGCGATCAGGAACTGCATCGATTGTGTCATCAGTTTCCAAGTAAGGTAAGTCATGCCACTTTTGCTCAGGGTCCTTCCATGCCCTGATCGATACACATTGAGATTCTACCTTGAACTCCACGTACTCCTACAGTTCAGAAAAAACAATAGGCAAAAATTGCACCTTGCAGTTGATAGCCATGCATATATTAATTTTCATCAAGATCCAAAAGATCTTGCTATCCTTGATGAACTGAGAATCCTTGGTTGCCCACAGGGAAGCATACTTCACTGCTTCTGGCAGGTTTGGCATGACCAAGAGGAATTGATTGTCTTTAGACAACTCCCAGGCTACCAGCACAATGGACAGCAAGAGCCACACATAGTGGAAGGTCTTGTTGAGCTCCTGTGCCTCGTGGAAATTCGCGAGGAACTCAACATAGAGATAGCACGCCCAATTAAAGTGAACTCCTTTTGTGCATTGGGCTACTAGAGTGACCACGGGTGCCAACAGTTCATCTGCGAACACTTCTGCATAACTTGTCCTGCCAAAATCTGCGTGGCCACTTTGACTGCAGGATAACAGATACTCGAGAGGCCATAGCCTCGCGGCTTCTTCATGAGCTTGAATATCTCCTTCATGGTCTCCGTGAGGGTATGCTTGCCACCTTTTTTGCCAAACATCATGGCTGGATTTTCCCCTGTATATGGTAGCTGTGTGATCCTATGGATCAACATGTCTGTGATGAGTATTGGCTCCTCCAACCATAGACACCCATCGTGCACCAAGAATAGCAGCTGCTTGGTTACCAATAATGTAATGGGTGTGTGATTGTAGTCTAGCACCCATAACAGGTTCAACATACCTACTTTGTCTACACCCTTGAGCCACTTTTGTGGTTCCAATGCAGACATCTCGGTGGTTGTATGAACAATGCCGTCCATTAACTGGCTTGTCACCAAGTGAGGGAACTTCTTAATGTCAACTAAGTCCCAGTCTTCCAATTTCAATAGTGGAACTCACCCCAAGCGTGGTCCTTCAAAGACAATCTCATCTAGTAGCAGAGGTATGTGCAAGGCGACCTTAATTTCGTCAATGTCCTTCGACACCTTGGTCTTGCCCTTACGCAGAGGGACATATTCGGGAAACTTAGTAATATGGTCAGAACCCTCGACTTCAATGTCCTCCACTTCCATCTCCATATCCTCATCATCCATTGGGATGTCCTCAATCTCTTCCTCCTCTGGTTCCAAGTTAATAGTTTTTCCCTTTTCCTGTGTGGTGGGCTTATCCTTCTGTGGGTCTCTTCTAGGCAATGCGCACACGGGTGTCGCATCCTGCTTTCCCTTCTTATCCTTCGCACTCTCCTTGGTTGGGGTAGGTTTTGGTCTAGGCATCCATGGTGACTTGGGGACTTCATCTAGTGCCTTTGCAACCTTCGGAGATACTTCCTCTGCCCCCATAACAACTTCTGGCACAACCCCTCTATTTTCACTGCTTCGGCGTCCATAACTTCTGATCCTGGGATAATGTCATGGATGATATTGGGATCAGACTCAGTAAATTGATCAAAATCTGGCCAGTCAAGCAATCCTTCGAAGAATGCGTGGTTCATGCACGTCTGAGAGCTCACCAACTCAATGCTCAAAAGGGCAAGTGTTTTTCATTGGGTAGCCACGTGTAATTTATAGGCCATTTTGAATTCAAATTTGATCGTTCCCCCCAAATTCTGTTCATTAATTCCATATTAGCAGCAAATTTTGAAGGATCTTACCCATAAATTTCATCTTAAATGCCTCCCCCCACTCCATTTGGCCACATTCTCATCGTGAAATCATCAATAGTGACTTTAATGGTCACTTTCCGGTGGAACTGTGTGGTTTCTCCCTACGTTGCACAACTCTCTTCGCACTGTTGCAAACCCTGTGACATCTCCTCGTTCCACACAATCCCCTGATCATGTAGTTTTCCAACCCGGGCAGTGTAGTTTATAGTCTCGTGCCTCCTTTCAGCTGCCTAGAAGGCTAAGACTATGCTACCTTCATATATTCACCTGGCCTGATCACCAGTGTGTGGCTTCAACCGGCTGCCATTCACCTTTCCTGGGAAGGGATCTCCATTCAATTTAACCAACTGAAGTGCTCCACCATCGGTAATCTCCTTAATGACATAGGTCCCTAGCCAGCGCATCCTAAATTTCACTAGAAATTTATCAATCTTGTTTTCATATAACAAAACCGTATCATTTACCTTAAAGGTGCGTAGTTTAATGTGTCGATCATGCCATTCTTTCTCACACTAATTTTGGACCTGTTGGTGAAATCCAGCCATAAACCTTTCTTCCTCAAGCTCGACAAGTTGTGCGAGCCTCTCTTCTAGGGCTCCGCGATTTGTCATACTCGTGAATGTCACTATGCATAGACTAGGCACAATGTATTCCATTGGCATCATTGTGTTTGTCCAGTCAACTTTTTGCACATCATTCAATAAGCCCATAGTACTGCAGGTATGTGAAAGTCCCAATCGTTTCGCCAAGTGTTGCAAACCTTGGTCAACGCATTCTCCAGTACCTTATTGAATGCTTCCATCGTCCCATTATCCTGTGGGTTATAAGGTGTTCTTTTCTGGTGATATACCTAAAATTCCTCTGTCAACGCACTGATCCTTTCATTTAGAAAGTACGTACCACAATCACTCATCAAATTAGACACCCAAGTCATGTTAGTACATACTCAAAGAGAAACTTCGCAGTGGCCACACTTGTGCAGTCCTTCATAGGTTGTGCCTCCACCCATCAAGTCAAATGCTTAGTCGTAGTGATAATGTACCACACACCCATCTTCTTTCCTTGAGGCTAAATGGGTCCCAAAAAATCTATTGCCCATTTCTTGAAAGGTTGTAACGTCATATGTGGGTTCAGAGGCAGCTCATCTTTCTGCGATGGCCTATTAGTCCTTTGACACACATCACATGCCTTGCAGTTGGCTTTTGAATCCTTATGAAGGGTTGGCCACTACAACCTTGCATGTAGAATCTTCTACGTGGTCACCATTCTTGCATAACGCCCTCACCCGACACCCCCATGAGCATCTGCAAGGATACTGCTTCTTTCAAAATCTGGTACACATCATCGCAATACTTCATCAAACCCCATTTTGTACACATTTTCAGCAATGACAGAAAAGTTTGTCACTCACACCACTAACTCGTTTTTCTGCTGGGTGGTGTAGCTTTCTAGGGCAGTTCCTATTGTTAGGAAGTGTATGATGTCTTCAAAGTGACCATCCATGACACACACTGCAAAGAGCTACACATCGAGCAATCCTTCCTCCAAATTAGTGGGCTCTTCTCCTATTTTGATGTGCACCAGATGGTCTAGTCCCGTGTTTAGTCATTCATGCTTCACAATAACTTCAAAATCATACTCCTGGAACAATAACAACCACCTGCAGATTCTCCCCCCCAACATAGGCTTATTGACTGGTATTTCAATGCAGAATGATCTATATACATCTTAAAATGTCCACCCAACAAATAATATCTAAACTTTTGGAGTGTGTATACCATGGCTAGTCCTTCGCCCTTGGTGGTGGAATAGTTCTTCTCAGCCTTGGATAAACTCCTGCTTGTGAATGCTATAGGATGGTTCAATTCTCCTTCACCATACTGTGTCAGTACTGCTACCAGTGCTATACATGATGTGTCTACATGTACATGAAACTCCTCCCAATCCAGGAAGACTAAAATCGGCGCAGTGACCATTTTTCCTTTCAGCACATCCAAGCTTTTCTGACATTCCTCGTTCCAAAAAAATGTGACATCCTTTTTCAACAACTTCTCCATAGGCATGGTGTTCTGGGCATAGCCCCTAATAAACTTCTTGTAGCATCCAGTATGTCCCAATGTTGCACTTAGCTGTTTCAAACTCCTTGACACCTCCAGGTTAATTATTAATACGATCTTTGTGGGATCTACCATTAATCCCCATATTCTTACCACATGACCCAATAGAGTCCCAAAAGGGACACAAAACAAACATTTCTTCAGATTGAGCGCAATTTGTTACCTTCGACAAGTATCTACCATTAAGCGCAAACTTGCCACATGGATTTTTACCAACCCAAACATAGTCTAGTCATCAAAGTACACTTGCAGAAACTTATGAATGAAGTCTTTGAATGTAGAAATGACTACATGCGAAAAAAAACAGGTGCATTCTTTAATCTAAAAGGCATTACAGTGTACTGAAAATATCCCCATTCAGTCGCAAAGGTCACCTTGCTTCTATCTTTAGGCACGATTTTCATCTGATGGTACCTAGAGAACCCATCAGTGAAGAAGTACACTTCCTGGCTACCTGCATTATCCAATACCTCATCAATGAATGAAGTCAAGAAAGGATCATGTATGCAAGCATCATTCAACTTCCTGATATCTACGCATATCCTTATTTCATCCTTCTGCTTCTTTTCCTGTACCACCATTGGGCTCACCCAATCAAATTCTTCTACAGGCTTAATGATGCTTGCTGTGAGCATATTATCTAACTCTAAGCGGACCTTCTCCTTATACTTCGGATTGAGATGGTAAGGTCTTTGCTTAATCGGCTTCGCGTCAAGTTTTAACGTGATCTTCATAATGCCCATGTCTCCTATTATCCCCTTTAACTCTATAAACTCTGTAGGGAACAAATCCTAGTATTCGTGGAGAAATTCGATGACCTTATCTACCTTCGTATCATCTCAGTAATATCCAATCTTCGCGAATTTGGGCTCCCCCTCCATTCCAATATTTATCTGTTTAGTTTTCAACGGCGTAGTTATATCAGGATTCTTGATCAGTGGTCCCTCGCCATCGCGGTGACCTTCGGTTTTAGGGATGTTAATATTTAGGGGGTCCTTGTCTTTTTCTTCAACAGTCATGTTATAGCATTCCAGCACATGGCTTAGCTGAGTAGTCCAATTAGGTTGAATCAGATCCAAAGGATCCTATGGTATCCTAAAGATTGTTGCTTTAACTTCTTGTAGCACTTCGTCAATACAGTCAAACCCATCTTTGAAGCTGAACATCATCATGAACCCTTCATGCAAAATATCCCATTCTTCTATGCCATGGCGGAGCTCTGTCTCCAAGTACCAATTCATCATGATGACATCCAAGGTGTGATAGAACAAGTGCACCCATTCAGGTTGGGGCTTCGCTCCATAGGCCTTAGGTCATTTGGCTAAGTGTTCACACGGATCATCCTTCCTGTCATACTTGTCCGTCACTTGTACCTTCGGCTTCCCAAAGCATGTTCTCATCATCATCCTATACTCGCGCCAATCATCAAAACTACCCTTGTGCATACCCCACCATCTTGCGGGCATAGCACACAGTGCCCAGTCCAAAGCCTGGAAGCACTACTTCTCTGGTACTTCCCTCTCAAATGCATCCAAAAACACATCGACATCATTCAAGTCATCATAAGTGGGTATATTTCTTACCTCTGACGAAATACAACACAACAATTACGTCATCATGTTACAACTCAGCGTAGTTACTTCATGTAGCTGATTCTACCAACACTCTAATTCTTCGTGTGAGTCTGAGGTGCAGGAACTTTCATGATCCCATGTAATTCATCCATCCGCTGTCGGATTCTCCCAATCTTGGTATCGTGTTTTTATCTTATATATGCAGTCCAAATCATCATCTCTTTCATAATCGTGGACTGGTTCAGTATAGCGCAATCCTTCTACAGGATCTAGGGGTACTATTACACAAAGCGATTTCTTTTCAAATATCATCTTTCGCTTATTTAGGTTGATTAACCCATTCATGTTAGTAGCCCAATCAATGCCAAGGAGCACAGGGTAGGAGTTGTTGTCATCAACAATTTCTATTACTTCAAAATCATCCAATGCACTCGCGCCTTCAATATATACAGTTACTCCCTACAACCATCCCATGGGGATGATCTACCATTTATTTTCCATCCTCAACTGAATCAGAGACACTAGAGTGCAAGTCTCCCCATCTGCTCCCAAGTCTGCTTTGGCAAAACGTTCACGTCTGACCCCAGATCCAGAATAACTTGATCCATTTCATATTCTCCTATCTGCATGGTGAGTCTCATCTCATGTCCCATCCTTGCCTTATGCTTACCAATCTTCCATACCATGCATTATTCACCCTGAGTGTTTCCAGCACATCTATTTATAAGTTTTTGTAACCCCTTCACAGGCTTGCTATTGCATAGTAGCTTCATACAGTTTCTAGAAAGGTCGTAAGCACAGAAGGGTCCATTTCCTGAATAGGTTTATCCCAGCTCCTTGAGGTAGAGGCCTCAACAAAGATCTTCTTTCTTCCATGAACATTTCACTTGCGTTCTCCAAATCAAATTCATCCTCCTCTAGAGCTTTGTGAACCCACGCGTTGTCCTCAGGTTGTTTCCCCTCATCGTCTCATGTTGCAATTCCACTGCGAAGCACTATATTCACATTCAGATCTTTTCACGAGGCTCAACCCTCATCATCTATAGGTTCTGAGTCAACTGCGGAGGAGGCACCCCTTCGTCACGTATCCTTGCTACTAGTGTAGGACAGTCCTCAGTCTCATGATCAAATTGAGTACATGATGGACTCGTTAGGTTAGTGCATTCACGGGCATGGTGTCATGGTCCTTCACAATTGTAACAGATCAGATATCCTCGACCTCTGCCAGCTCCTCCTCTGCCTCAGCCTCATTCACGCCCTTGAAAGCATGTCTATGCCATCCCAGTGCCCTGGTTAGGAGGTTGCATCTCTGTCTGATCTCTATAGGCGGGTGTTATATCCATCATCAATTCATAACTTCGCCAAGTGCGCTCATCATGCTCTACTGATATGCAGAAGTTGCAGAATAGTTGTTGCAGTGTGTGTACAAACTTTTGCTGCAAATGAAAATTATTAGTCATACGTTTCCCTTCCACTTGTCATATAATGCACCACACCGTAGGCCCCATGCTTGACCCTTCTTGAGCTTTCGGCCTCAAAGGCATCAGTCCTCCTCCTATGATATAGTTCCCAAAGACCAGGTAGTGTTCTTTGTCATGCCCCTGACCTTTACATTTTAGGAACCATATCTCTTCGCGCACCTCTGACCAAACTATTCTGTCCCTCTTCAGACTTTGCATTTTGAGGCAAAGATTTTGCAACTGCACATGGATCTGCTAAATCCCCAGACTTGGATCTTGCATCGGTGTTTCATGCAGCCTTATTACAATCTCCAAGGCCTCTTCCTAAGTTGTAATCTTTTGTTGTGACAGCGCAACCCTTAGGTGAGGTAGGAGTGAAGCCACGAACCACTCATGGTGCTACTCATCCGTTAAATTTAGGTTAGCTTCATGAATTGTTCACTTTAACCTTTGATCTAACTCCCAAGGTATCTCACCTAGTTTCATCGCAATTTCCTTAAACCCCACAATCGATTGTGCCTCGGATTTAGGCATACTGAACTCTTTATTCAACGTGATCTAGATCTCTGCCAACACACTGTTTGGGTTATCATTAGAGTACTTGATGTACCAAGTTAGTGCATGATCCTGCAAAGCACTAACCAGCATTGCCTTCTTCATGTCATCATCTATGATGCCTCGAGCTTCCCATACATATTTTATGATGAAACAGAACTGGTCCGGGTCCTCATTTCCCAAGCCCTTAAAAAATGGAAGCTTCATTGAATTCACCACGTTGAACTATGGTGGAGGTGGTGGTGGTGTGGGCGAAGTCGTGGGTGATGGTGCTGAAGGTGGAGGTGGTAGTCGCGAGAACCCTTGTTTTATCAACTGAACTGCACTTCGCGGAGAAGCCTGAGCTACTCCCTCGTCGTCACTCAAAGGAGGTGAAATCAGTGGGCTATATTCATGACCCTTTCTTCCTTCATTCCTATAAGTATTTCCACTTCTTGTAGCTTTGAACATCAAGGTCATTGTATAACCTGCTTTTTGCACAATAACATCTTAATCCAAGTATTTAAAGACTTCAATTACTTACCTTGTGGACCTTTGAAAAAGCATCACTCCACCTCGCAGTAACTGACTAAGGTTTCGACTGTGAATTTAGTCGCAAACCCTCCTATGATACGATTGAGCCAATGATCAACAGTGCAGGCGATATTATCCTCAGAGGCTTCCAGTTTCTACAATAACTCCGGGGTCCAGACAATAGGACTGTCAAGCCTCCACCTTCCTTAGCTATCTGCTAGCTTTGCGATCCACTTGTACAAATATATTGGAAAGGAATAGAAAAAGATCTCGTGGATTTCTGTATATAGGTACCTGTCTAGCCATTGCTCCTTCATCAACCGCGGATTTCTGTTCTCCTATGCCACCAACCTTCGATCTATTTCTTAGTTTGAGTCCAATGATATGACATCACACATCTCTCATGCAGATTCTGGTCCTGGCAATATAACCTTGTTGGCTTTGTGGGCCCTAACCCAGGTTCAACATTGGTTAGTCAAAGAAATCCCTACACTACTGGCCCTTTCGGCATTAGCTCACGTAGCATGGACCAAAGTCTCACCCGAAACAGTATGGGGAGATGCTGGAACCAAGTTTCCGCACCCTGAGATGGTTGTGATGTTGGTTTATACCCCTTGCTCCTGCCTTCACACAAGTCGCTAAGCCTTAGGGCTTATCGATCTACTCTTTATCCCACCCTTCAGTACCTTCGTGAAGGTGTACAATTGACCTTCGCGCAGCCCTAACCAGCGGTTCAAGTACTTTCACGCTCTTATTATGATGTATTGTATAGGTTCCCAAGTTATCCCAAGTGTTTTACTTATTCTATCAATCAATTACAGTTATCGTCGCATAAAATGATATTCTTACTTGTGTTCAATCAAGAAATATAATCACATACATTCACACATCAAATAAACATTGTAATATAAACCCATATCATAATGCAATATAATAAGATGCATTAACAGAGACCAAGTACACAATAATTGCATAATACTTCTCTTTATTGATATCTCCAATTTAATACAAACTCTATCCACCCTATACACACAGCTACAGGGGTCTGCCCACTCAGTTGCAGACTTCTACCCTAGGCCTCTATGCACTCAGCTGTAGAGCCTCTACCTATGCTAAGAACTGAAAACACTTAGAATTTTCTACTTTTCTTCGCTACTAACTTCACTAATTAAAGCTTACTTAGTTAGCTCCTTTTTATACAATCCCATGATCCGTGGACCATGGGCAGATCTTTATAGCCGACTTGACACTTTACAAAATAAGGGCGGACAACCCTTTATGACTCTTGACACCTTCATGCTCCACGACCAAAAAATGCAGAGACTTTACAAATTTATAACAAAATTTTTCCAAAACATGGGCTTTTGGCCCCAAAACTTCTCTTGGGGGAACCCATTCCCAACAACTGCCAAATCCATGATGGAACATGTTAGGAATTTTCAATGAATACTTACTCATATTCGGTCTTCATAATTTTCTATGTACCATGAATTGATGTAATCAATGTACTTTAAAAAATAAAAATAAAATAAATTTTTATTTATCCAAAAGGATATTATTTATTCAAGAATAGGTTTTTTTCCCATTGATTATTTTGTCTTAGGTTTAGCACCCATTTGTGTGCTCTAGGGTTGTGACAAGTTCAAAGTCAAGGTCATGATGTAAAGTCCCATGAAGGGCTCTTGAATTTATGTAAAATAAATATTTTAAATATAAAAATGAGATCTAGAAGCTACCAAGCGATGGGTCGGCCAACCCATCAAGTCGGCCCCACAAGAGGCCCTTGGACCTCACCAAAAGACTATTTAAAGGTGAGGTATTCAACTTCATTGGATACAGATAAGAAATTAATACTCCTCAGTAAGTCTGAGAAAAATTCAGAGCGAGAAAGAAGAGAAGGATAGAGAGGAAAGGAAGAAAAGTCTACTTGTTTGACTTGGACATTAATTCTTTGTTTGGAAATCTCACATACTTGGGAAGGAAACTATCTTTGTTCATATTTTGAGCGAAATAAGAGAAACAGACTGAGTTAAAGAAAGAATCATTTTTTTTTTTTTTTTGTGGCTGGCCTATCACTTGGTGAGTTGTCTTGATCAAATATCTTGGAAGTCTTCCTTGAATTTCTAAAAGAAGAGAGTTTTTTTGTTTTTCTCCTATGCAGAGGTTTTTCACTAGCATTGATCCTATTTTTTGTGTTCTTGTTTGCATTGTGATTTTCATTATTGGCATTGTCTTGATGATAAACACATAATAATAATAATGATAATGGATTGACACTGCATGATTATAACATTATGTGCAATTATATAGAAAGAACAATAAAAATACAATAGAAATAAAATGAACATAAGAAGAAAACATTCACATATAGAGACACTTGTTACAAATTTACACTGGCCATAGAAACATTGAAGCCAGTGACGTAGATGAATTGTTGTTACTATAATATCATTAATTCTGTCATGCCAATATTATCACTAGGGTTTGAGGTTTTAGAAATGATAGCATGGATACCTTTGATACATGGTGCCATACTAATATGTTGCACACGTGCAGTGTCATGCCAATACTAGACTCCAATGTGTAAATCACACCATGCTAATATAATATCAATATATTAGAGTGTATAGTTGAACGATGTTGTACTATGTTACAACGATATCATCATACATATAGAGCAAAATATATAAATATAAATAAATA
>APFE031081609.1:42603-58517 GCA_000404065.3 Pinus taeda | reverse complement strand
CATATACAGTGGAGAAATGCAATGACAATGGTTCAGTCCTTATCAGGACCATTGATGAAGAAGCCATCCCCATGCTCGTCAATGGGCATCGATTGAAAATCTACAGGAAACCTCTTTCGAGGCAGGAGTTCATTGAAACTTTGGAAAAATCAGTGTTGGTAGTGGAGCAGGGCCATGCCTCTATTCCACCCACACCTTGATCATCATCAAAAAATAAAAAATGGAGAATAAAAAGATCCTTGGGTGAAAACCTCTCTGAGGCGCCCAGGGCAGACAGTGAGGGTGAAAACCTCATCGAGGCGCCCCAGCTGTCTCTAGAAAAATAAAAAAAGTGGAATAAAAAGTTCCTTGGGTGAAAACCTCTTCGAGGTGCCCAGGGCAGATAGCAAGGGTGAAAACCTCATGAAGGCGCCCTAGCTGTCTCTCAAAAAAAAAAAAAAAAAGAGAGAGAAAAAAAAGAAGAAGAAAAAATAGGCCTAATCTCTGTGAATAATTGCAGGTTGCATGGAATACATTGCAGGTAAGGAGGGTCACGGAAAACGAGGATAGGGATTCGTTCCAGGCTCCAGGACATCCCTAGAGACACTCCCTCCATGGCCACTTGCCTTTCCTAGAATTTGATCACATTTCGGTTCGAGATTCCACCTTCTGCAGGAAGTTTTGGGCTTTCTACAGGAAGTTCTGTATTTCTACAAGAAACATCCTGTAGAACCTTTAGGCCAGCCAAGTTCAATTTTGAAATGGAATCTGATGGTTGGGATCAATTTGTTAGGCCCGCAGCCACCCCTCTATTCAACCCATCACCATATGGCACTCTGTTCCACCTCTTGACACCTATGTCACCCACCTGGTTATGTGTTCCTGCACAGTCATACAAGAAACCCTGTTTTCATCAGAATGACAACAAAAATTTTAAGTGACAAGTCCAAGAACAAAGTCTCACACACTCTACTTGTCCAAGCTCCATCTAGACGCTTCATTAACGGATCCGGTCCTTGCCCGCAATATGGCCCTGCTTGTTTAGCCTGCATCCCAGGAGGAGAAGTAGGTACAGGATATCCTACAAGAATCCTGTAGCTGATCCCTCTGGAACACATACTCTGGAGGCAGGGATAGTTGAAATCAACACAGGAAACATGCAGAAGGCTCCTCTTGGTCGTGAGAACATCCTCGATAGCCGAAATCAACCAAAACCTGTGCATGCAGCATTTACAACTAAAGGATCGGATTTCAAAGCCATGCATGCAGCTTCAACAAATGAAAGAATGGGCTCTAGCACTTGTGCATGAGGCAGTAGCAAGCGAGGCAGTGATTTCGAGACCCAAAGTCTGCATAGTGCGTCCACAGCCACGCAGGTAAGTGTCTAACCTTATTCATTAATTACATAAACTATATTTCAGAAACTGCATGTCTGTGAAAATGGTTCGGATTGAACGAGGATCGGGGGCCAGTCAAACTAGCCACCCTCAGTGATTTACATGGCTTCGTGGGATCCGAACAAGCTCAGTTACATTCAAAATCACCAACGAGCCGTGCAGCCGACACGTGTGGAGTGTCCAGTCGGGGAAAATCGGCGGACTGGCAGTGGTGGTGGCGATTAATGGCAGAGGGGAGGTAATGGTGGCCAGGGACACACAGAGAAATGATGACCATGACGTTGGATAATGGTTCGACTCGGCCACCTCACCCCCTCGCCATGAATTGCGCCGTAGTTCAAAAATGTTTGGTTGAAGACTTGCACACCCACTGTTCATTTGCACTTGCAACGTCCTTGGCTGAAGTACTCGTCCTCTGCTTCCGCAACCTGTTAACCCGTCATCCTCCATCAAGAATTTCGGCCTGTTTCAAAATTCTCCCATGTATCAAGCTCGTTCAGAGGCACAGTGACATCCTACAAAAGCCGGCCGAGCGTTCTACAGGAAGTATGGCATAGCCTTCTGGAGCAGAGAAACCTGGACTTTTCTGCATCGAATTTGGAGTTCTGAGAGAGGTAGGCTCGAAAACACTCTTTCATGCATGGTATATTTCGAAAGGTGGTGAATTGAACTATCTGGAGTAGGAGAATTAGAGATAAGTCTTCCTGTGAGTCAAAAACAACAGTTTGCCTGTGTGTTGCACGGAATTCCTCAGTCGGTTCTGTGTCAACATTCTCCTCCACGGTTCCGGTTAAAATTTTTCCTGTAGAAAAGATAAAGCACTGTGAGGGCTAACCTATGTGTGAAGAATTTGAACTTACACGGTTGTATGCATGCTGGGATGAAAATTGAGCTCTATGTCCTGTCTGTGGAAACCTAATTCCTCCTTCTATACACGGACAGCCGAGTTATTGGGCAGCAAAAGCATTAGAACTAGGGAATTGGTGCAGATTAAAATTTAAACACCTGAGAGATCCTTTCTTGAAGTTCAAAGGAGGAAACCATAAAACAACATTCCCTTTCTGCTTAGAACATTAAAACAGAGCACTCTCACCATGCCAGGGGGGTTTATCAGGAAGGAACCCTCGGATTCCAGTAAACTGCGTGAAAATCCTGAGGTGGTGAACCTCTTCACCCGTGCCAACTGGATGACTTTTTGTGACAAAATTCAGGGACATGACGATGAGAAAAGGGAGGAACTCTTAATGTCCCTGCAACCTAAATAAAAGACACAGGCCACAGTGAACTTCAGAGGGTTGACCCTAAAGCTTACCCCTGAACTCATTAGTCGAGTTACTAGTCTGCCATTAGGGATACCCTGGAGCAAAGAGGAGAGGGCATTGGGCCAAAAAGCCAAGAAATAATTCTTCCTACCCGAGGAACAGTCTGCAGAAGAAAAGAACGGGGTCTAGAGAGCTAGCCTACATCCTCTTTGGAGTGAAGCTAGTCTCCAAATCATGAAATACATTACCTGTGAGGGGCGGTTCAGCATTGTTGACGGTTGGATCTACCTCCAGAACAGAAGTTGAGCATCCCTTATTTTCTTCTGCAATCCTTAATTGAATGTGGCACGAAATTGAAGGAAGGGACACCAGACTAGTTAGCCCATCACGGGCTCATCAAGCTTTTAGTAGAAGACGCCCTCCACACCTACACTATCCCCCTCTCCTGTGAGATTTTCCGCAGCATGTCCAGAGATGATGATATTCGAATTCTGGCTGAGGAATTCACCTCATCTAGTAGTGAAGAAGAGGAAAACACTAAGGCAGGAGAGAAATCCAGTGGCAAAGAAACACAGGACAAACCACCACAGAAAGAACAAAAAGAGAAATGAGGAAAAGGCCAAGTTGCTGAGCCTAAAGCTGTGGGGGGATCAATGGCACAAACACCCAGGGAAAAATGATTGCAGAGTAGAGCAGAGAGGACTGAAAAAGCCCAAACAAAGGAGGGCACAACCAAGGCAACCAAATAGGAATTAAAAGGAAAGACCCATCCAGCCAAACAAACCGAAATAGTTTCTACAGGAAGCATGGAAACAAATTCTACAGGAAGCATGAAACCAGTTGAACTAGTTTCTACAGGAAGTATGGAAACAGAGCAACAAAAGGAGAAATCACCTGAGATCTTGGCCAGGGAGGCAGCAGCTGTGCTGGCTACCTTAAGCATATCTCCAAAGCAAAAGGGGAAGCGAAAAAGGGAGCCTTCCATGTATTTTAAGGCAAGAAGGAGCAGGAGGATAAAAGCTGGCAGACCCCAGCCACAGTCAAAAGAGCCAATTACGATTGAGGACACCACATCTAAACAAAAGGAAAGCTCTCCTCCAAAAGCATCCATCACCTATGAACGGGGAAGCCCGAAAACATCCACCTAGAGAGAAAGGATTAAAATGATGGACACAAAGACCTCTCTACAGGATGCTGAGACAATTCTACAGGAAACACTGGCTAGACTAAAGGAGACGGAGGAATTGGAAGAAAAGGTAGCTAAATCATCCCAGGAGGAAGAGAAGACTGAAAACATTGTGGAACCTAGCCTCCAGCCCAACTTGGGCTCCTACTATAACCTGTTAGAGGCCGGGAAGATAATTCCCCAAAAATTCGCAGTGCCACTATTCTTTGCACTAGAAGAAGAGAGAGTGAGGACCCACACTTGGATGAAGATTGTCAAGTCCAAGGGTGGGGCAGATATAGGTCCCTTGGAAGAATAGCTCAAAGAGGAAAGAAAGGAATTGGCTATGGTACGGCATGTAGAAAGCAGCTAGCGGGCTAAGCTACAGGAAGAAAACGAGTTGCTTAAACAGCAACTACAGTTACAGGGACACTATAAGGAGGACAGGCCCCACACCTTGGGAGAACAACAGCAATAGGAGGAGCCCACAATAGACAAAGAAACCCCTGATGAACAACAGAAGAGAGATGGGTTGCAGGCTGAAATAGAGGCACTGACTAGACAGCTACAGGAGAAGGAATTGCAGGCAGCACAGGAGATACAGTCTCTAAGGAAACATATACAAGAGAAGGAGGCCCAACTAGCCTGTATGGCCAGCTGGGCAATGGAGGCAATGCAGTGTAAGCAACCTACCAACTCATATGCCTTATACCTTAAGGATCAGTGGTTGCAGTTCCAGATTAACACCTTGGCCCAAAGGGGCATCACTCCATTTCAAAACTATCATTAGTTCATGGCTTTATGTGACAGTAGCCCATCAGAGGACAAGGCCAAATTATCAGAGTTCTACTTGCACTACTTGGCCCTTCCGAAGATGAATTTGTGGGACCCTAATGCTGTGGTAGGAGACGTGCAACTTATGGCCATGGCCTCTTGGCTAAATCATGAAGAAGCGAGAGCAGCAAAGGCCCGAAATGTCATGGACAGGGAATTAAAGGAGCCACTAATGATCAGAGCAGATCTTGAGGATCCCTCAACACTAATATACACCCACCAGCACTTAGCCAATGAAGCTCAGGCCCTACCAGATTATATTGAGAGACAAGCTCAAGCCATAGCTCATTTCGAGGACATGGAGAGACTGTTGGGAGATAATTGTGTTCATGCTTACTCCCGGAGGTGGAACTCACTGTCCCACAGCCTAAAAATAAGAGAATACCACTCTCTAATAAGAGTACCCCTCTACAAATAGTCCATGCAGAATATTTAGGCCAACTGGATCGGCCTCAAGTTCAGTCCTCCCTTGCTTTTGGAGCTGCTGGAGGGAGTCAAAGAAGAGGAGGAACACAGGCAGTGGGAAGAAGTGGAAAGAAAAGTAGGATTTCATGACTGTGAAGAGGATATCACCTCGGAGGCTTGGGATGTGAGGGAGGCAGTCAAGGCAATCAAGGATGACGAGCTGGATTAGTTGCTCAGAGGATGAGCAACCCATTTAGCAAGGGGGTGATGATGAGCCCCGGAAGTGGGTAACTTATTGGGCTCATTTTGCCTAGTTTTTCTTTGTCAATCCACCATTTTTCATAGCTTAAGCATGTTTTTTGAGTATATTTATGTTAGTTGAACGAATAAGGATAGTCACTTGACCAAGGAGGCTAACACATTGTTAATGCAGATTTTTGGACAAATTTTGGACCAAGGCCAAGCAATTATGAGCCAAATGACAACCAAGCATGAAGGGACAAGGGTGAGGATTTGTAGGAAGGGTGTCCCCTGCATTCAATGGCCCCTTCCTCAAAATATCCACCCTCAGCTCGAAGTTTAGCAAGCCACCGAAAGGGATTCCCAAGGGCAGCCAAGCAGTCTTGAGTAAAGTGGTTGATCACTGGCAGTTGGAGCAGCGGAGCCCCTTGAATTAAGGAGGGATGTTGGAGACCCTCGTAGTGCATAAATAGGAAGGCTTCTGGCCTTCGTATGTTACTTTTTGGACTGTTGTATTTTGTACTAGAGTGTTGTTATTTTCTCAGCTCATTTTGTAGCTGTTGTTGTATAACTTTCTTGTGAACATGGTTATTTTTGAGTAATGGGAAGCAGATTTATTTGGCATTAGTTCTGAGTTTTCTTAGGAGCCTGTAGCTCTTGGGGTTGGGCCCAACCCAAGTGCCAAGGCTTCCTTTGTGTATTGTTATTTGCTTTTTATGACTTTGCAAAATAATTTATGTTAAGTAGATTAGAATCTTGCTTGGTTATCTAGATCATAATTGATGATTAAGAAGGATTTTCATGTCCAGATTCATTTGATAGGTTAATAACAGGGAAGATCTTCAGAAAAAGGCTGTCAAGCACCTCGGATCTCAGCTCTCCCTCAGTGGGGCCATGAGCTGGGACCAAGGTGTTCTTGCTGCCACCAAAAACACTACCTTTGCTTCGCCATGCAATTATTAGTGTTAGATTTTCATTTGCCGAAGTTGATATCAGTTGTGGTTGCATGCTTAGGTTCATGATTTCTTAGTTGCATAGCTACTTCACATGATTTTGTTGCAAATAGACTTCTGTTCATTTTCGTTGCTGTTATTTAGGTCAGATTAGGTCAAGTAATTAGGTCCTTGATTTTCCAAGTCTTTGTTTGTTTAGTTTGAAAATTAACTTGCAGAGCACCTGTAGTACTTCTTTTCAATCCCACCTTCTCCATCCCCCAACCTGGATTCTTGCCTCATGTTTGCCACATTCAATCGCTTTGCCCTAATTCCCATATTTTTGTGCAACATTGCTCCACTCCTCCTTGAACAAATCCAACCGTCCTCGCCACTCCTTAGCTCCATTCACCAAGTCCTAGACCTCCACACAACCTTATCTCACCTCCATACCCACTCGTTCACCTTTCTTCCTCCATCCATCCTCCAAAATTCCCTTTCTGAACATCCTGTAGAAAATTACAGAACATCCTATAGAAATTCTAGAACATCCTGTAGAACCCCTGCAGACTTCCTGTAGAAGCTCACGAAAGCAGTTTATTGATAGCCAAACTCTGTGAAACTCTCTGGAAAGGTGCCAGGGACCCCTTAGGCCCTCTCTGAACCTTCCTGACCTCCTGCAAGCATTTCCTCTCGCCAATCCACCTATGCACAATCAAAAACAGTTAAATCACATGGATGATAATTCTGACAACTTATTCAAAAATACAAAAGGATGTTTTCTTCAAATTTTACTATAGAAGTAGCTTAGACACATGCATTTTACCTTCTTAGAAGTCAATGGCATCTCTTCCAGTAGCTTGCATCCTCTTTCTTGCATCAGTAGGGCTAGCTGGTAGAATTAAGGTTCGTTAGGGTTTGCGTTTCCTTTCAACTTTTCAGTTTCTTTTTGCAAGTAGATTAGCTTCCTTTGAGTTAGCTTCCATCCATCAGTTAAAAATCTTCTTCTTAGAGCTCATAGAAGTTGGCTTAAGCTCCTAGCAGACTTGTGCCAGCTAACCAAGTGACAGCTGCAACAAGAGCTAGTACTTGTGCATACAGCACTGTTGCTTCCAAATTTGTTACGAACTACCGGGTTGATAAAAGTAAAGAAGGGAGTCCCAAGAGTTGCAGCATTATTGCTCCAATATTGGAGCCCAACAGTTTTCAAGGGCTTTGAGATATCAGGGACTTCAACCTTATGCCCTGCGACTTTATCTTGTCCTTTTGACTTAGGAATGTTGATATTCCTAGGATCTTCTTTGTCTTCCTCAATGGTTACATTGTACAATTCGAGCACATGGCATAGCTGCGTACTCCAATCTGGTTGTATCCATGCAAAATGTTCTTCAGGAATTTTGAATATTGTAGCTTTAATGTCCTATAATGCTTCATCGATATAGTCAAATCCATCCCCAAAACTAAACGTTCGTAGAAAAATTTCTTTCAGAACATCCCATTCTATAGTTTTGTGTCGTAGCTCGATTTATAGATACCAGTCCATTGGAATCATATCCAAAGTGTGGAAGAATATATGAACCCATTCTAGTTGTGGTTCTTCTCCCCATGCTTTCATCCATTGAGCCAGATGCTTGTGCAGATCATTGTTCCATGTATATTTCTCCGTAATGTGGGTATTGGCATACCCAAACCACAACTTCATCATCTGTCGATATGCCTTACATCTGCAAAGTTTTTATTATGCGTACCCCACCATCTTGCAGGCATAACTCTTTGCATGATGTCTAATGCCTGGAACTGACGTTCCTCTGGTACATCCCTTTCAAATTTATCCAGAAATAAATTAACATCTTCTAAACCATCATAATACGGTACGTTACGTACATCAGTAGATATACATCAAAGTGACTTAGTAAGCTTGTTGAATCACATTGATCATAGCTCATGTAACTTGTTCTTCCAGTGTTCGAGCTCCTCATCTAAATTGGAATTGCAAGAGCTATCCTTCTCCCACGTAATTCACCCATCTATCATAGGGTTGATCTAATCTTCATCATGCATAATAAGCTTATAGATTTTCTCAATATCGTCCTCCTCATAATAATCGCGGATGGGTTCAATATAGCACGCACCCTCGGTTGGATCCAATGGAACAAGAACCCTTAGTTCCTTCTTTTCAAATGTCATACTACGTTTCTTTGGGTTGATGAATGCATTCATATCAAATGCCCAATCAATTCCAAGCAGGGCTGGGTATGGGTTATTGTCATCCACTATTTCGATTACTTCAAATTCGACTATGGCATGCAACCCTTCAATATCCAAAGTCACCCAATGTAAGCACCCCATAAGAATAATATTTATCTGATTTTCCATTCTTAGTTGGATTGGGGACCACTGTAGCATTAGTCTTCCCATTCTTTCCTAAGTTTTCTTTAACAGAACATTTGCATCAGACCCTATATCAAAAATTACCTAGTCCGTTTCGAATTCTCCTATCTAGGTAGTCAATCTCATTTCATGACCAGTCCTTTTCTTACCTTTGTCCACCTCATGTACTGTGAACTATTCCAGTAGTGGCTTATTCTTGCCAGTGTAGTTATCTATTAACTCCTACAGTCCTTCTACTGATTTTTGGTCCGTCGGGAGCTTCATGCAGGTTGTAAGAAATATGCCAACAACCATGGATCTATTTCTTGCGCAATATTGACTACTTCAATCTTCTCTGTGCGCATACTTTAAGTCCTTGATGTATAAGCTCCTACATCCACGAAGCTCATTTTTTCTCCATAAACTTTTCCTTTACTTTACTCACATCGAATCCATCTTCCTTTTCAATAGTCTTGCAAACACATACATTTTCCTCTAGTTGTTTCCCTTTTTCCTCCCTGGTAGATATTTCACTTCGCATGACGATATTACCACTAGGACCTTCTTAGTGCAGTTCTGATATCATCATCTAGATGTTTTGAGTAGGATTATGAGTCTGGGTATTCTTTTCTTGCATCTTCACGATGAGCAAGGGATAATATTCTACGACATGATCAAATTGTTGACAATATTGATATGAGGGGTGTGTAGGATTACCATAATATCACACAAAGTGACCTGGTTCTTCACAATTGTAAAAAATGATCTGGCCACGACCTCTTCCAACTCCTCCTCCTCCTCCTCTTCCTTGACCTTGAAATCTCCCATGTGCTGTAGTTATGCCTTGATCCTAGGGACGGGCCTCCATTTGTACTCTATATGCTAGTGTTTTGTCCATCATCAATTCATAACTTCAGCAATTGCATTCGTCATGACTCCTAGACTTATAGAAATTATATAACAACTGCTGGGGAGTTTGCACAAACTTCTGCAACAAATGACAATTGTTCGTCATGTGTTTTCTAGTAATCTAACAAATAGCGCACCAGGGTACCACACATGTACTTGGCCCAACGGTATTCTCAGGCTTCAAGGGAACATGACCTCCCCCAACTAGGTAATTCTAATACATTGGCTAATGTTCCTTATCATTACCATTGCCTTTACATTTTAAACACCAGACCTCTACACTAACCTCATTTTGGATGTATTTTCCCTTCTTGAGGCTCTGCAACTCCATATGCAGGCTATCCAACTGTGACTGAATCTATGGTACTCCCAGGTTCGTATCCTGAATAGGTGAGGCATCCAATTTCATAGCAATCTCCAATGCCTCAGCCTACATTCCAATCTTTTGTTGTGATAGTGGAAATCTTAAATGGGGTAGTAGAGAAGGGAGTGTATAAGAGACCTAATCGGGGAGGGGACAATGGGAGGGTAATCAATGCCCAGGTCCCTACAGGCTATCCACTTCAAGGAGGTAAAAGAGTGGTTGAGTAGCACAAAGAACTCGAAAATCTAATGACTTATTTTTTCCTTAATCTCTACCTTTTATTTCAGGTACCAGGCCCCATAGATCCAAGTGCCCATGGTGCATCTCCTCTTCCTCCATAGCCACGAATTTCCTGTGGATAATCTTTGGAATGGCATGGTCGAACATGGTGGCAATGGAGTCGTTATCCAAAGTGGTGGGGGTTCTCCCTTTGCCTCATCCATGTCAAGGATTATGGTCATGCCCTATTTCCCCACTCATGGTTGGAGTATCAGAGTTGGTGTGTGTAGTAGCGAGGTTGGGAAAGGTGGTGTTGGGTAGAAGGGAAAGAAACCAAAAAAGGAATGACATGGAGTGCAAGTCATGGAAGTTTAAGAAGCCTGGAGAAAACACACAGTGGACCTTGTAAACTGAGGCAATATGGTGTGTGGAGTAAATATGTTGGGTTATATCCATGTGACACTAGACTCCCTCCATGTGCCTAAGCCCGTCAGTTAGAAGGGGTGCTTGCCATCTGGACACTTAAATCTGGGTTAGTATATTGACTCTTTACCCTAACTTTCTTTATGAATTATTTTGGATACCACATATCGTCTTCTAGGTACCATGTTTGAAATTATTAGTCTCATGTTACCACTGAGTGGTTGCTTGGCTCAACACCTCTAGCCGCTCAGGAGTAAATAACACATTCTTAGATGGATGAATATATATTATCCCATGACTAAATAAAGGACTCAAGAAGGAATGAACAAATTAATTATCTGATAACCATGCTACTACTCTCTTATTAATGCATACATTGAGAAAATAAGCTTTTGTTTTAAGGCATAAATCGCATCAAATATTCTTAGCATTAGGATTATGAAAATTTTTGAAAACCCTAGAATTGTAGGTGTTCAAGAAGGAATGTGGACTTACCATTGCTTAAACCTGATGCCCAAATTTGTTGGCTACTATGGATTCTTAAAGGATTCTTCAAAGGGAAGGGAATGTTGAATCAAATGTAGGGAGGAGCCACTGAAAATTGCCCAGGCTAGTTTGCAAGAATCAAATGAATGGAGTAGCCACCAAGAAACATTCGAGTGAAGACTGAATGGAATATTGGGAGGAGAAATTGAGCAACCTCAGGTCTACAAGAATCGAATGTGGGTAGGAGCCACCGACAAACACTCAAGGGAACACATAATTGAATGTAGGGAGAGGATCCATTGAGAAACCCTCAGATCTGTTGCATGAATCAAATGTAGGGCAGAGCCACTTAGAAACACTCAAGGGAACACTGAATCGAATGAAGGGAGAAGAGCCACCGAGAAACGCTTAGTTTTTCTACAAGAATTGAATGTAGGGAGGATAGCCACCAAGAAACCTTGAGGTTTGTTGCAACAATAGAATGTGGAGAGCGAAGCTACTAAGAAACCCTCAGGCCTGCTGTAAGAATAAAATGTATAAAGTATTAGAGCCACCCAGAAAACTCACGGTATATGCAAAAACTATATGCAATGACATGCCAAAAATATATAAAGGAACGATGCCACTAAGAAAACTCAAAGTCTATGCAAAAACCATATGAAATGACATGCCAAAAAAATATAAGGGAGTGGATCCACCGAGAAAACTTATAGTCTATGTGAAAACCGTATGAAATGACATGCCATAAATTTATAATGGATTGGAGCCACCGAGAAAACTCACAGTCTATGTGATAACCATATGCAATGACATGCGAAAAACATATATATGAGCTAGGAATTATTAATAATAAATTAATAATATAATAATAAATATGATATAATGTTAATGTATTGTCTTATTATTTGATCTATCAGCCTCTATATCGGCTTTCAAAGCTAAACATAGTAGCCCTCAAACATATCTTGCGGTTGAACCCTACAATGCATTTGTCAATCATCCTAAAGCTCCTTGAAATTCCCCTGGATGAGAACCTCCCATTCAATCACAAGGTTGGTTTCCCATGGGGAATATAATAAACAGTGATGGGGTGTACTGTTAAGTCACTCCGTGATGTGAATGTCACCAGTTCAAAACTCCATGGGAAAAATCCTAGTCATGTTAAGGGCTGATGTGGCCTAGGCCAGGTGTGATCCCTGGGTCATTTTGATGGCTTACATACCCCTAGGTCAAATTTTCTCAAGCCACAAGTTAAGCGTGATGTAGTCTCTGGAGAACTTAGACCACTTTACAAAACAAAAACAAGGTTGCTTAGTGGAAAATATATGAAGCTTTAAGCACTTTCTTAAGACATTTCCCTTTGGTTGACTGTGAATTTCATAGATACACTCTACTATATATGATGTATATGAAATAATTATATGCAAAATCCATTGTAATTTATAGAGATTTCAATTGCTCAATAATAATATTCATTAAGCAACTAGAAGGCTTGATGATTTCAACAGACACACATAAGATCTGTCATATTCAAATTTAGTAAGGAGCTCAATATAGCTTATAAGAAATACAAACCTGGAGAGTTTGAATCATCTCGAGGCTAAGAATACTAAGAGAAAGTTCGAAGACTTGTGCTCAAACTAAAAGGTCTTGTAACAAATTGTACCAAACTATATAGAGGCATTGTAGGCTCATTTGGAAGGTTTGATCTAATGCTTAGTCACCCTAAAGGACCACAATTATCTTTAAAAAAAAATAGATTTATACGTTTCTTTCCAAATAGAAACCTTTAACTCCACCGATTTGTGACACTTTGAAGGAATATAAATTAACATCCTTTTGGGACTATTGAAATCCCTAAAGGTACAAACTTGCAATAGAACGCTACATATATCTCAAGGGACGAGACCTATTGTTAAAGGTAGCAAAAAGAGAAATTATATGTAAGTGTTGAGAAACTACAAAACTCTAACTTGAAATCAAGAAGAGGATTAGTCTATCACCTTGAGTAGAGATTCTTGGAAGCTTCTACTGCAAATAATATTATATGAAGTATCAAGTTGCTAAAAGAAGATCTCATTATCATCAAAAGGGAAATAACAGTCCACCATAAGGCATGTTTGAAAGGAATCTTATGGACATATTGAAGGGACAAATGCATATATATAGTTCTATGTGTCAGTTAGAAGAAGATGCCTAGGAGAGGATTTAGGCCAACATGAACAAAAGACCTTATAGGCTTGTTCTATAATGATTATTAACCCCAAGCTAGCAAGCCTAGCTTGAGGAGCCTTGCTACTGGATATTTTGATTGGACTTGAGGATACCAACATTGTTCGTAGGTCATAGCTTGGAGCCATACCTTAAAGATATTCCTATCAAACTAGGACTGTCACCATATTGTGACTGACTAGCCTCATGACTTTCCATATGAGAAGGAAGGACAATTAGCGCCAATAATACCACAACTATTAAATAGTAATCAATAATTTCATCTCCTTGACATTTATATATGTTATAATTTTGTTGTTTGATTGTTAAATTATTTTTTTGAGTTGTATTTGGGTCTCAGAATCCTCCCATATCTTCAATACATGCATTTACCATAACTATGTCAAATTTCAATGCATACAAGCACAAACAGAAAAAATTTCAATTGTGGCCCCATTCCCATGTCATGGGTAATCATGGGCCGAAATTACTTGGTGTACGAGCACCGTATCATGCCCAACACGTGACACCCCCATGGGTGCCCAAGTGCCTCATCTTCGTGCCAGCATGCCTAGGTTGTAGGCATTTTCCCTACTGTGAAAATCAATGAACACAAATCATTTGCTCATCAATGAAAGTAAAATATTATCATTTTTTGTTTCCATGCTACATGATCAATATTCAATTATAAATACGATTTTAACATCTAAACATTAATTTACTTAATTTTCTAAAAATCATTATGATACCCCCTTGTGGGAACTTTGTTCATGGCAAGTCGTCAGTCAAAATTACTTCTTTTGTGTGGGCACCCTTTGCCAAGTCGGTCCGATCAACCAACTCGTCGCACAGGGGTCCCTACCTAGCAAGCACCTTCGTGTGCCCAACACATGACACCTCCATGGGCACTTGACTGCCCCACCATCATTCACTCATCAATGACAACAAAATATCATAATTTGTTAGTACCATGTTCCAGAATCAATCAATTGTAAAACGAATTTCAACACCAAAAAATTAGTGAATTTTGTAAAAATCATTAGGAGACCCCTTGGTGGGAACTTTGTACATGGGAAGTCATGATACGACCTTACTTATTTTATGCGAGTGCCCCTTGCCAAGTCGTGCTGACCCACCAACTAACCGCATGAGCGCCCCTACCCGGTGGGTGCCCTGGCATGCCTAGCATGTGACATCCCCATGGGCACTACGCACCCTAGCATGCCCACCACATGATGCCCCCACAGGAGCCCGACCTTCATGCAAGTGTTCCCAGGGTGCTGATGTTCGTCATTTTGTGCAAATTAGTAAATAAAAGTCATTAGGTCATCAATATAGATAAGAAAATATTATCATTTGTTATTTACATGTTTCATTATCAAATATTCAATTATAAACCGACTTTTAACACCTAAACATTAATTTACTTAATCTTCTAAAATAATATTTATGAGACCCCCTTGTGGGAACACTATTCATGGGAAATCATGGGCAACATTACTTCTTTTTTGTGTGCGCCCCTTTCCATGTTGGGTCAACACACCAACTCATCGCACAAGCACCCCTTCCAGGCAGGTTCCTAGCACGTGATGCCCCCATGGGTGTTAGACGCCATGGCATGCCTAGCACATGACACCCCCATGGGCGCCCAACTACGCTGCCTTTGTTCGCTCATCAATGACAAAAAAATATTATAATTTTTGAGTACCATGTTGCATAATCAATCAATTATAAACCAACTATTAACACCTAAACATTACTTTAGTCAATTTTCTAAAAATCATTATGGTGGGAACTATGTTCATGGGTAGTCATGGGACGACCTTACTTATGTTATGCAGGCACCCCTTGCCAAGTCAGGTCAACCCACCAACTCGTCGCATGGGCTCCCCTGCCAGGCAGAAGTTCTGGCATACTCAGGCATTAAAGAGAAGGACCACCATCGTCAATGCATGGGAGACTAGTTTGTTCAGACATAGGCATAGGAGACTAGTTTGTTCAAAGTGAGACACTTTCTGAGATATATAATCATGACCATAGTAAAAAACATATTGATATTATTTTGCATTGATCATTGTAATTTCATATTATTTCTTAATGTCACATCTTGCTTATTATACTTTAAAAACTTATTAATAATGCTCCATAGAAACTCGTGATTAACCTCTAAATCCTATAGGTCTAGATTAACCCCCTAAATAATATACATTAACCCCCTAGCACCTTAACCCCATTCCCCTGAGCCCTTAAAGCACTAACCCCTAATCTCTTAACCCCTAACCCCCTAAACCCTTAAACAATAACCCCTTATCCTTAAGCCCATAAATTAATTATCCCCTAACTCGACCTAACCCCCTAATCGACCCTAACGAAAATAATCAAATAATGTTTTGTTATGAAACTAGCTAACAAAAAGATAGAAAATATAGATAAATGCTTTAGAATACAGCCTCTTCAAGGGGGCAACCTCCTTTACATTATAGAAATGAATGATTCTTTGATGATTCAAATGAAAAAACCTCCTTTCTATATATAGGAGTCTAAGGAGTCACAATATAACCCATCCGACCTAACAATAATAATATAAGGGCACAAAAATAACAATAGAGGGATTCTATGGGGCATAGTAATAACAATATGGGGGCAATAGGAGCACAACAATATTAATAAGGGGTACAAATACCATAGTAATGGGGTAATCACTAGTATTATAGGGAC
>APFE031081609.1:16652-21297 GCA_000404065.3 Pinus taeda | reverse complement strand
TTAAGTGCCCTGATTTCTATGAAAAGATAGTGCTGTTGTTTACTGAGGTATGAGTGACTCCAGAAGCCCAATGGGAATCAATTTAATATTTTGTCCAGCCAGCATACTTGTTCATTGTATCATACAAGAGTTAGCCATCTTGTCATAGGTCAACATTAATAACCTTTGAGAGAGCCCTCTCAGGCTAAAGAGGCTAAGCTTTAGCCAAAGTCTGGTTTGAAATAGTTACTTGAAGTTAGCTTGGTCTGCAGCCTTCCAGTGCATGATTTTAAGATAACACAATGAATAAAATTGTGGGTACTTCCTGAATCAATCAACACTATTACCTTTTTCTTCTTGATTTGTCCTTCTATCTTGATGGTTTGAGGAGTGGTAATTCCTGCCAATGCATTATAAGATATGGTCGGATTCATTTGTTCTTCATCTAGGCTTTGTTCCTGGAGTATATGCTTTTCTTTTGACCTTTCTTGCTCCTTTTCTTCTTCCTCTTCACAATCTATGTAGAATAATTTCTTCTCAGCACACTTATGACCTTTAGTGTATTTACTATCACAACTGTAACAAAGCCCTTTTTCTCTTTTTTCTTCCAATTTTTATGGTGTCAACCTTAGAGTTTGTGGAAGACTAGGGACAACAACACTTCCATATTTATAGTTATGAGTGGTATGCTTCCTGGTTTCCATCATTTTGCTTTCCATTTTTCTTGGTAACCTGAATGCCTTCTCTAATGAATCAGGTTCCCAAAGGTGAACATCATGTTGGATATTATCCTTTAAAGTCCCTATGAACACATCAATCCTATGCTCCTCTGGAATATTTTTAACCCTTATGTTCAATTTTTGGAACTCCTCGATGTCCTCCATTATTGAACCCTTTTATTTGAGACTTATCAATTGAGTAAAAAAAGTGTTGCTTTTTGTATCCTCATAATGTGCTATCAATTCTTCCATAAAAATTGACCAAGTGATAATTTTTTTATGAGAGAAAATCCATTAATACCATACAAACTGATTTGGTTCCAAATATAAAGTTGCAATACGTACCTTTTGTGTGTTTTGCACATTATTGAGATTGAAAAATTGCTCCATCTGTAATATCCATGTTGTCGGATCCTTGCCATCAAACTTCCTCATATCGATTTTTGGAATATGGTGGGTCTTCGATCCAAAATTAGAGTCTATGAAATCATGATTAACATTTCTTTCGTTCGCATCATGAGTTTCCTTTACTACCCTTTCACCATTAGTAAGTATTTCTTGTACTTGTCCAATTTGTCTTCAAATCTGCCATGGCTGTCTTCAAATCTATCTTCAAATCATTCATCTTAGCTTCCATGCCATTCATATTAGATTTCATGCCCTTTATCTTAGATTCCATGCCATTTATCTTAGCTTCTGTTAGCTTTTGTGAGAGTGACATTTGTTGCAGTTGGTCTTGTAATTTTGATATATCATGTAGCATTTCTTCCTCTTCTTCATGAATCATGCTAGAGCTTTTAGGTTTCTTACTAGGTGTTTGAATTTTCTTTCCTTGGGGCATCAGTTACCGATAATAATTCTCTACTATGCCCTTTGAATTCCTTCAAAATAATTTTTCAAACCAAGCTTAAGGAAAAAATTTAAAAAAATCTACACACCTTTTTTCACTTTGTAGGAGCTCGATATTGCCTCTGATGTATCTCCGTAATTTCGAATCATCCAGTTCTAAAATTGTGACATGCAGTAGCCCTCTATGTCCTCTTTCTAATGCCACCAGTCTGATCCAAATTGGATTCTCCCAGGAAGAGTTATGCTAAATATCCTACATTGACCTGATTATAGACTAGTTCAGTAGAGAAAACTTGTATGACGTGCCACGTGTCCCTGTTTTGATCTTTGGCTCTAAAAAACATACACAAGAAACTATAGTCCGTCCTTTTTCTGTACCTTCTGATGAAATTTCAATCCGATGCTCAGAGAGAAATTTATGGTGATTTTCCCCAGGTCACCTGTTTGGAATGTAATTCAAGAGTCTGCAAAAATACCAACTTCCTCATATCATATCTCTGCAAATATTGTGCGAAAAGATCTGAAATTCGGACCTAAGGTTCAGTACGATTTTGTCTCAAATGGGTTTTTTTTCACTTCTGAAACGTCGCAGACAAAAAGTTATAGAAAAAAGCCAAGATACCTATTTGGAGCAGTGAAAACCTAGAATCCAAAGCTTTGATACCAAATGTTATGGAACTAGCTCACAAAAAGATAGTAAAGATAGATCAATGCCTTAGAATTCAGCCTCTTCGAGGGGGAAACCTCCTTTACATTACATAAATGAATGATTCTTTGATGATTCAAATGAAAAAACCTCCTTTCTATATAATAGGAGTCTAAGAGTCATAATATAACCCAGCCGACCTAACAATAATAATATAAGGCACAAAATAACAATAGAGGGATTCTATGGGGCATAGTAATAACAATATGGGGACAATAGGGGCACACCAATATTAATAAGGGATACAACTACAATAGTAATGGGGTAATCACTAGTATTATAGGGACCTAACATGTTTCTAGTCCACATCAATACGACAAGATAGTTCAAACACCTACCAAAAGAATATTATAAAATACATTTACAATAGAAAGATAATACAATTTACAATACAAATACATACAATCTAAAATACACTATACATATAAACATTTACAAAAACAATCTACAATACAAAGACATATAATAAATAACTTACAAATGGATGATCTTCATGTCTGCCTTCAACATGTCCATAGTATCTACAATGTTTTTAGCTGATGTTATTAGAATTCTCCTTGGCCTCAAGCCCCTGTAATTTCTATAAGGGAAATAACATTTTCCATCCTCAGAAGCCCTCGATGTTGTTCCCATGTATCCTTGGTCTCATTGAGGAATGTTATGTGACATTTTTTGTCACCAAACTTTCTGTGATGATTTTGTTCAAAAATTAACCTCAAAATAAGCCTACAACCTTTCAAAACAATCACAACTAATATATATAGAAACTATTTTCAAAGTTATATGATGTTATTGCCTCTAGACACACACACATATATTTAGATTTATTATAATTATAATAATATATTAATAACATTGTATATATAATTTATTACTATATTCATATAATATAATTTTAATTTTAATATATTAATATATAGTATGTATGTATGTATGTATGTATCTATGTGTTAATCATATATTAATAATATTATAATTAATTATAATATTAATGTTATATTTATTTTAATTAGTCAAGCTGATCAAAGGCAGTCCCATATTAGATGTTGTCGGTGCAAAATGTCATTAATAATGGAATTGAATGTTATGAAACTGTTATTTACCATTTGTATGAAACTCAACAAAACATTTTCATATTGGATATAGTGTCAGATATCCGATTGTAAAAGCATTATCATCGGTTATTTGATGACAATTGGGATTATAGGAAAACGTTCGTTCATAGACAGGATAGGGCATCCCATCAAATATTCGATCAGTAAAAAATTGCCATTGTATGTTCTACAATAGTTAGGATTTTAGAATAAAAAGCAAAAAAAAAATCATTTAACTTCTGACACTTTTTCCAATTTTATCTATTCCGTCGGATTCAGTCGTCAAAATTTCAAATGTAGTAGTGATGGTATTCCAAGATTGATGGATACTTCCTTAGTATGGGCTTCACCATAACTAAATCAGATATGAACTTATGTTTTATATTCCATTGGGACTGATTTGTTTGTTTTGGTGGTGTATGTTGATAAATTGTTTCTTATAGGTGCATTGAAGCTCATTGCAAGGTGAGAAGTAGGTATTTTAGTTGAATTTGATATGAAGAACATTGGCCTGATTTTACTTGTTTTGTTTGGAGGCTTGCTAGAAACTAGGGGAGACATTATTTACGCAAGGTAAGTATGTAGTTGAGATCCTAAATAGATTTCAAATAGTGGATTGCAAACCTACAACCACACTTATGATCACCAATCTAAAGAAATTGATATATTTAGATTTAGAGTTGGTGGATCCCACATTATACATCCAATTGATAGGTTCTTTCATGTATTTTTTAAACTCTTGACTAAATTTATGTCTTGTATTGAACACCTTGAGCTAGTTCTTGATGGAGCCAAGGCAAGAGCATTGGGTAGAAAAAACATGTTCTTAGGTATTTCAAGGGCACAATGGAGTATGTCCTTAGATATGTTGGAGGTGGTGAAGTGAAGTTGTAGGGGTATACAAACTAGATTGGGTATGTAGTGCAATAGATAGGAAGAGCACCTTAAGGTGTTGTTTTAGTTTGGGATCAACGGTGATAAGTTTTTACAAAAGGAAGAAAATTTCCATGAAAAATAACTTAATAAAGAAAGAGTATATTATTGGGTGTGGAGCCTGATTATCTTCTGTATTCAAAGGTTTTAGCTTGATGTATACCCTAGGAAGATTGTACACCCCTCCACGTGAGGGGGTGCGGGGGGGGGGAACTTTTCCCCCCTGCAAGGGTTTGGGGGGCCCATCCCCCCAGCTAGGGGGTCTAGGGGCCAGTGGTCCCCCGGCGGGGGTTTCGGGGGCAGTGCCCCCGAATCTAAAAAACAGATGTAAAATTTCCTTATAAAATGTTGTAATTTCGTAGTCA
>APFE031081609.1:4152-11652 GCA_000404065.3 Pinus taeda | reverse complement strand
GTTCATGAGCTTGGGAGAGCACACCATTTACTCATGGGATGACATGAAGTCTATCTTCCTTAAGAAATATCAAGACTATTGTAAAATCAAAGATGCTAATGATATCTTTAGGATGCAACAAATGCATGATGAAATTTTGGAGGAATTGCTTGAGAGGTTCCTTTATAACTATGACAAATCATGAGTGGGTAACTTGGATGAGATAACCTTTAAGACTGCCTTTTTGAAGCGGTTAAGGGAAGAGTGCATTGAAACACTAAATCTCCTAAGTTTGGGTGATATCTATAAAAAGCAATTTGTTGAAACAGTTGAACTATGAAGAAGCTATTCTAGAGGTCAAGCTAAGGTAGGAAAAAGGATGTGGGACAACTCAAGGGTAGGGATTAAGGATGAAATTTTTTCTTAAAGTTTAGAAACCTTGGAGAATCTCACATGTCCATAATATGCAACATCTAAAATGTTTGGTGATATTTTTGTAAAAATATTCAAACTTCCAATCATTTTATATAGTCCATATATAAAAAAAATTGAGATTTTTAAAGAAAAATAATTTTACACTATAAAATTTGGGTGAATATTTTTTAGAAAAAATAGAAATTAGCAAATCCTTTTTTCACAAAAAGCATGTAAAATTAGCCCACTTGCGAATATTAGCCCCTAAAATTTTCCCTACTCAAGGGATTATGTGTCTAAGAGTTTGAAACCAATATAATGTGGTGTCACTAGAGTTGAGTTGGGGAACCTTTTGGAAAACTTTGAAACATATATATTGAACACCATTAGTAACCACCTAGATACTCTAAAAATTAAAAAGAAACAAGAAAAATAAAAAGTTGCCTTGGCAGTTCCCTGTCCTAAATTCAGGCGTAAGAATGCTGAAAGGGAATGCCCCATCAATGTGGTAGAGGTATGCAGGATTTGTACACAAAAGAACGCCACTGATGAATGTCCATCCCTTCCTTGATTACAATTTTTTTACAAGGGGGGTTTTGACACTAGTGAATTTCCTCAAACAATCAAAAAACCATCATGGATAGGGCCAAACAATAATGTTTATCAAGATCCTAATATGCAAGGCTTTTCCTAAAATCAACCATGGAATTCTCAACCACCTCAAAATTTGCCTTGAAACCATGGGTGGAGAGGAAATCCTTATGGGAATACATTTCAACCTCAAATCCAAGCATACCCCCAATACCAATGTCCACCTCGCATGCCTTATGCACCTAATATGTCTCATTTTCAGAAAGGGTATAATTCATCTTATTACTAGAAACCTTCATTTCCATTACCACCTCTAGTACAACAACCCTTGCCTTTACCTCAAATCTCTAATTCATCTTCAAATCAAGTGCAACAATCACTTAACCCTCCTCACCAAACTCAGGTGCCTGTACAGCCAATTTCTAATCCTAATAATAGACCTATTCAACCTATAAAAAATATTGAGTTGCAACCTTTTCCCATATATGTTATTACTATTTTTCCTTTTAATGAAATTCAATTAAGATCAGGGAAAACAATTAATAAAAACAAATCAGACGTAATCATTCTAGGGGAGGATCCTTATGTAGAAATCGAAGATAAAATCCATAAATAAACAGAAAAGTAGAAAAAAAGTGAACTAAAAAAACCACAAGAAGAATCTAGGGAGCCTCCTTCTCTAAAGAGATTGCTCGTGAAGAAAACTGAAACTCCCATGGAATATTTCTTGGAATATGAATTGAGGAATGTCTGCATAAAAATTCCTCTCTTGCAACCTATTAGAGACATTCCTATTTATACCAAGATAATTAAGGATCTTTGCATCAAAAATATAGGAAGAAAGAAAAGTAAAAATTTGAATATTAAAGTAATTAGCCAAATGTCAGAAATGATATCTAGTTTACCACCAAAATGTGATGATCTAGGGAACCCTGTGCTAACCATAGAAATCAATGGAAATTTCCTTCCCAATACTCTAGTAGACTTGTGGGAAACCATCAATGCAATGACTGTTGATACCACGACATAATTACAATTACAAAAAGTAAGGCCTACACTCATAGTGTTGGAGTTGGTAGATAAATCCAATGTTAAATATGTGGGGGTCCTAGAAGACATAGTGGTAACAACAGCTTCCTGAGAATACCCAATTGATTTCATTGTAATTTTTCCAAAGACTTATAAACCCGGACATCCAATAGTTTTAGGGAGGCCTTGGCTAGCCATTATTGATGTTGTTATTGGGTGCAGAAATGGGGAAATGACTATTTCTAATGGATCACAAATTTAGATATTGATTATTTTTCCATTTGCCCAATTGGCTCCTCAAGTACTTCTTTGGTTGTAAAATCCCTATGGGAAAGAATATTTTATGCTCCCCTTATTAACTCTAGAGAAATCAAGAGGAATTCAACCACAATCTGAAGAACATGTTTTGTAGCAATTCTTGTCTGATATTAATTGCATAGATTACCATGTTTCTTTTAATGGCAATCATCATGTTTTTAGCAATGAATTTCACGAAACTCGTCACCCTACTATGTTTGCATCATTTTCTATGGAAATATTGGAAGAAACAGTGAAGTAAGTCCTCAACGTATTGAAATTAGCGCTGGAAAAACGTTGTACATTGGAACGGAATTAAGTACAGAACATAAACAACAAGTAATAAATATGATTTGAGAACAACCTGGAGCATTTGCTTGGGATTATTTAGACATGAAAGGAATTCATCCTGATACTTGTACACGTCACATTTACACAAATGAATAAATTAGGCCTGTTAGGAAGCCACAAAGACCATGGAAAATTTTAGGGACTAACATTCACAAGTGGGCTAATTTTCCATGGTTTTCAAAAATAAAGATTCGCCAATTCCCATTTTTTGCTAAAAATGATTCACCAAAAGTTTTTAGTATAAAATTATTTTACCTTATAAATTGTAAATTTTGTATAGATAATATATAAAAAATGATTGGAAATTTGAATTATTTTTATAAAAATATCACATAAACAATTTACAATTTTCATATTGGGGACTAGTATGATTTGCCAAGGTTTCTAAACTTTAAGATAAATTTCCATCCTTAAAACTTTCCTTGACAAACATGAATGCATCCAGCTTTAAAACAAATCATCAAAGATGAATTGCAAAAATTGTTAAGTGTGAATTTTATATATCCCATCTTTGATAGCAAATGGATGTCTCCCTTGGTCGTAGTTCCCAAGAAAAATGGCAAATGGCAAATTTGTGTTGATTATATAGATCTGAACAAAGATACCTTGTGGGACTATTATCCATTACCTTTTATTGATCATATGCTTGATACATTATCGGGGAGAAATTACTTATCTTTCTTGGATGGGTACAGTGGGTATAATCAGATTCAAATAGCCTTAGAAGACCAAGATAAGACTACTTTTACCTGTCCATGGGGCACCTATGGTTACTGAGTTCTTCCTTTTGGCTTGTGCAATTCTCCAGCTACCTTTCAGAGAACTGTTTGAGCTATTTTTGCTGATCTGGTACATGACTATGTTGAAGTCTATATGGACTACTTCACAGTGTACAACAACGACTTTTAGCAGGCTTTGGAGAACTTGGAAAAATTGTTGATTCGGTGTCAAGAAGCTCATTTGGTCCTTAGTCATACTAAATGTAAAATGATGCAAACTAAGGGAATTGTTTTGGGACATCATGTATCACAAGAAGGGATAAAATCCGAGCCTACAAAAATTGAGTTAATATCACATATTTAAGTCCCAACATCACAAAAAGAGGTAAGAAGTTTTTTGGGACATGAAGGGTACTATAGTAGATTTATTGAAAATTTTACCAAAATTGCAGCACCTATGTTTAAATTTCTTACTAAACATGCTTATTTTTTATTGGATGATGATTGTCAAAATGATTTTAAGGAATTGAAGGACAAATTGTCTATTGCTCCGGTCTTGAGAGGACCTAATTAGTCTCTCCCTTTTCACATTTGTACTGATGTATCGGACACCACCCTTAGAGCTGTGTTGGGACAAAGGGAGAATCACTTTCCTTATGCTATTTATTTTGTTAGAAAAAATATACCACCTGCAAAGATAAATTATACAGTTACTGAAAAGGAATTATTAGCAATAGTTCATGTTATCAAAAAATTTAGGCACTATATTACTTTTTACGAAACTTTTGTCCATATTTATCACTTTGCTATTAGGTTCCTTATGAATAAGCCCATTACTAATGGAAGAGTTGCTAGATGGTTACTTTTCTTACAAGAAATTAATATCACTGTGATTGACAGGGTTGGATGAGATAATTTGGCTGCAGATTTCTTATCCCGAATGAACATTTCTCAAGACATAACTTCAATACCAGTTCTAGATGAATTTTTGGATGAGAATTTATTTGTTTTCTCAATACATACTCCTTGGTTTGTTGATGTGGCTAATTATCTAGTTACAGGAAAGGTGCCACAAATCTCTCCAGCGGGGAGAAACATAATATTGTGCAATGAAGTGCCAATTATTCTTGGAATGAGGGAGACTTGTACCGCACAGGTCTAATTTAATCATGAGAAGATGTGTGTTCAAAGATGAGATGTATGATGTCCTAAGATATTTCCACAATGAACCCTATGGTTGCCATTTTCCAGACAAAATAACAACCTATAAGGTCCTACATGTAGGTTATTATTGGCCCACTCTTTTCAAAGATGCCAAAAATTTTGTCTCTAGTTGTGATGCCTGCCAAAGAATGGGGAGGACGATTCCAACTAATGAAATTCCTCTCCAAACTCAGATATCAATAGAACCTTTTGAAAATTGGGCATTGTATTTTGTGGGGACCATTTCTCCCATGTCCAAGAAGAAGAGATACAAATTAGTTTGTATTGATTACATGACAAAGTGGTGGAAGCTAAGGCTTTATATTATGCCACTGAGAAGTCTGTTGTAGATTTCCTCTTTGAATAGATATTCACTCGGTTTGGTGTACCTAGAGAGATTGTCACCAATCAGGGGACACAATTTACATCCAAACTAGTGAAGGCTATTATTTAACAGTATCAGATTAAGCATCGGAAATATAATCCATACCACCCTCAGGAAAATAGATAGGTTGAATCTACCAACAAAGTCTTGGAGTCCATCCTCACCAAGACAATTTAGCTTCAACATGGCGACTTGGTTGAAAAATTACTTGAAGCATTATGGGCTTACCGAATAACTTGGAGGAATGTGATGGGACATACTCCTTATGAGTTAGTATATGGGAAGTAGGTGCTACTCCCCATTGAGTTTTTGGTAAAAACATTCCAGACAGCTAATCAATTGGGAATGGATCTAAATGAGGCCCAAAAGCAAAGTTTACTTCAATTGAACGAGCTTGATGAGATTGGACATGATGCATTCCAACAGACCATGTTAGTATAGGATTAGAGAGCTTAGTGGCATCATAAGTGCATTGAGAAAAAGGTATTTCAACCAAGATATTGGGCATTATTATATGATAGTAAATTTAAACATTTCAAAGGGAAATTGTCAACTAGATGGTTGGGACCCTAAGAAGTGGATGACGTTTTTTATAATGGATCAGTTAGGATAAAAATCATCGAGAATGATCATACCTTATTCGTGGTAGATGGTCACAGATTGAAAATATACCACCATCTACTCTCTTGCCAAGAATTTTTGCAAAATGTGATGTGGGATCTAGAAATGCAGTTTGTTCAAATGGGGGACCCAGCCCTTGCTGGTTCTTCAAAACTAATATATATATATATATATATCTATATATATATGTATTATATATATATATATATATATATATATATTAATATAATATATAAAGATGAAATCTATCAAGGGTTAAGTTTATTCCTTTATCTGGACTTGACGAATTATTTACAGAAAAGGACAAATTTGGAGTTTCTTGTGAACATTTTAGACTCCCTAAAATTTGAATGTTCCAAGCAATTAGTGAACTAGGCTCGTAAATATTAATGAGAAAGTAGTAGTTAGGGATCTATTGAGTACATAATTAATCTTTTCCAAGCTTAGCATAATAAGTACGAAAAATAAAACTCCCTGGAGTCTACTCTGGGTTTTTCAGACTCTCTAAAAGTGAATACCCCTAGCATTGGCTAACTCAGGCTAGATAAATTTATGAGGTAGTAGTAGCTAGGGATCTATTGAGTAGAAAATTGTTCTTTTCTGGGCTCAACAAAAATAGTATGGGAAATAAATCCCCCTTGGAGTCTTCTTCTGTGCATTTCAGAATCCCAAAAACTAAGATGCCCCATGCAGTGATCATTCCAGTCCTGGTCAGAATCCATGGAATGATGGCACCCGGTTATTATAAAACAATCAAAAGTTAAATTTTAGTCAAAATTTCTACAGCCAACCTATATGAAATTTCAAAGAAGGTTTTTGTTCATTTTTCAGTTCAGTCACATTTTTCACAATTTCCATGTTCAATGAGAAAGTTCAAGTATTCTGTACTTAATTCAGTATTGTTTTGAGACTGAAGTGGGTACTGAATGGCTTCTCACAAATGTATATAACAAGTAAAGAAAACTTATATGGCGATCAACTTTAGCCTAGCAGCACCGAAATTAATGAAGATGGTAATTCGTAAGTACTCTGAATTATTCATAATTACATGAACCAATTATCATCTTGGATTCAACAAATAAAGAGCATAATCAGCGAAAGATGGAGTTGTCACTATCATTATTGTTCCCGAGCTCCAAAATATTAATGTGCAGTCTAATGAAGGTATGGGTAAATTTACATTTACTTAGACTAATTTGAAGTATATGAATGATAGGCTTAGTGAAAACCTATCTCCACTAAATGTAATGATTCACATACCCTTCCATATTCATACCATCCTATCCCCACTACCCTTTCCCTTCATTTCTACTCATGTGATACGAATCTCAAGTACATATTTATCATAACAATAGCCAATCTACACCATAATTCGAATTTCATAGTTGTCGTTTCAAAATAAATCTAAATTTGTGTGAACCCAACATGAAAATCATCTGTGTCATTAATAAGTTTTAGTTGGAAATTGACTTGTGAGCCTTTGAATTCTCCGTTAATGTTCAATATTGCTTCACCTTTGGCATGGGGGTTGATTTCCATGAACCTACATTCACTCAATTTTCCAAGAGCCCAAAATATGCCCAATGTAAGTTGTTGTTCAAAGAAAAAGGTTGGATGGGTTTTTGTTGGGTCCCTATAATACTAGTGATTACCCCATTACTATTGTAGTTGTACCCCTTATTAATATTGTTGTGCCCCTGTTGTCCCCATATTGTTATTATCGTGCCCCATAGAATCCCTCTATTGTTAATTTTGTGGCTTTACATTACTCTGTTAGGTTGGCTGGGTTATATTGTGACTCCTTAGAATCCTATATATAGAAAGGAGGTTTTATCATTTGAATCATCCAAGAATTGTTAATTTATGTAATGTAAAGGAGGTTTTCCCCTCGAAGAGGCTGAATTCTAAGGC